>JAOTQW010000022.1:4837980-4854554 GCA_026260075.1 Sisor rabdophorus
GTGCATTAGGTTGATTGGTGACTCTAAATTTGCCCATAGGAGTGAATGTGAGTGCATGTGGTTTTGTGTTTGTGGCCCTGCGATGGACTGGCGACCTGTCCAGGGTGTAGCCCCCTGCCGCTTGCCCAATGTGCGCTGGTATAGGCTCCAGCAGACCCTTGTGACCCTGAGTTCGGGCAAAAGCGGGTATAGAAGATGAATGAATGAATTCTAGTCATCAATTCTTTTTCTCATCCTTACTTGAACAGTCATTTTAAGTAAGGTATAAGTAAGGAGGAAACACAACATTAAATCAAACTATTTTAGGATGTCCTATGATATTGCAAAAAACGGTTGGGGCAACATCAACAAAATAGTTTTTCTTATTAGCTGACCAGATCCAGTTAAGGTCTTTGTCTGGGGGATGGGGAAGCTTACTGAAGGTTTGGCTACCAAAATAGTAGTAAAGTTCAAGACCAACCCCAAGTGAAGATAATAAACTAAACAAGGATAGCAATTGGAATGACTGGCCATTCATAAAGCCAACTCTCTCATGACCCCTTTAAGGGTTGGTGTATGATTCAAGGGGTGGGAATGGGTGGAGTACTCCTGCTGTGCTGGACATCACTAACAATAATGCCAGAATCTCATTCTTTTTATTTTTTAACTGTGAAAAATACAAATTTTTTCTGACTTCATCCCTTATTTACATAAATTTTCTAAATGTCCCATAATCAGGTAATCTAAAATAATGATACTTGTTATTAAAATACTCCTAAACATTTTGGTTCAGTTCATAGCAATAAAGACCTTTGGTCTTCACAATAAAGTGGTAAAATGATACATGATACATTTTTTTGCAAAGCATTTAATGTTTAGCACCCTTTGGTCTATGTAGTTTGTATATATGGATGCACTGAATCCAGCTCATGACATAACCTCCCTTCCCCACAAGTCACCTCTGAATTATGTTATCCCACGGTGGGCAGGTGGGGGGTGGACCAGGGGCCTGCCTTGAAAAGTAGCAGGCACAGGACAGCTGTGACAGTCTTTTTGCATCTACTGAATGTGACACAACAATATAAGAGGGAATATGAACGATAATCTTCTACAATGAAACTGTTTGTGGTAATAAAAATAGATTTACTATCATAAAGGGATAACACAGTATTATATCTCTAACCTTGAAAGCTATGAAAGCTAAGCATCATATCACAATGGCCAGTACCAAAATGATATGCATGAATACACACATTAAGTGTAAGCATTTGTAATAATTTACAAATATTCTTAAGTAGTTATTATATAAACGGTAAGAGCAGACAATTTATTGTTTCAAACATAATAAATAACCATTTAATACATTTTAGTTTATATACATTTTCTTAATAGCATAAAGCATCGATTTCAGCCCGTGCACAGGTTTTTTTTATTCTCATTAACTAACATTACGTAGAATCAATAAAAAAATATTTTCCTAGAAATCACAATAAAACCGGTGTGGTTATACATCTAAATAGTTGTAGGGTAATATTTTTCTGTTTATTTAATTATGGTAGCTGAATGGCCATGAGGACCAGTTGTCAGAGCTGTGATGTGCATATTAAGTTAGAGACTACTTGTGTCCAGAAGCCTCAGATCTCTCCTTCACATTTTCTACTGCAAGTTCAAGAGCAGACCTCAACAACAGCTGGGACGTAGGCAATGGCTATCTCTCTGGGTCACTTTGGGGCATACATGTGGATGGGGGTTTGAAGTCGTCCCTTTAAAAAGAAAAGCAAATGAAGGAAAGAGCCATAGCATAAAGGTTGACACTTGGAGAGGACTGGGGTTACTGAGTGGCATGGGAAAGTCACCTCCAAGTCAGAGTGAAAGGAAAACGGGGTCTGGGGTAAGGGGTGTGGATGGGTGGGGGTCTGCATAAGTAGGAGGCAGATGGCCCAATCTGAGAGGAGAGCTGATGGCTCCTGTTGGTTGATTGCAGTTATTTAGGGAGTTGTGACAATGCCATTGTCATCATGGTGGGCTTACTCAAAAGTGTCTGCTGCAACTTGACCTTGTAACCTTCACTACTCTTTGGGCCTGTTTTTGTCATTCTCCAGACCTTTTTTGGTTCAGTGGACACATGGCATTTAGACTCATTGTTATAGCTAGGCTTAGTTTGATGGTACAAATTATCACACCTTAACCTAGATAGTGTAAGAATAAAATAGTATTTTAAGTTATAAACCTGTGCTCTTTTTAGATTCCGGGTGAGAAGACGCATTTCTTTAACCTGTTTTAGCATTAAAATGTATATAAAATGGATCAAAAAGAACTTTATTGACCAAGTAAAGGTTTAAGTCCAATGAATGTGATATAGTGACACTAATAAAGAGTAGCTAATTACAAATACTTTCATTACAGTACCTGAGTATAATTTTTACATTTTTTATCCTTTTTTGAATATAATAAAATTGTTGTACGTTTGCTTCTCACAAGAAATACAAAGTACATAAGTGCATAATGACAACACTAAGGTGTGGCCATTGGAAATAATAATAATAATAATAATATAAAAAACTATCTGGCACCACATTCATCAGTTAACATTTAGAATAAAGCACTTTCAAATTTTTTGCACCCGAATGGTTCAATATCACATTTAAAAGCATTAGTTAACTAGAGCAGTTATGTTTTATTTAAACTTCTTCAGTAAGTATGCACTTCTTCAGTGTATTTTAGACGACTTCTTCCTCTGCTGATGTATTTGTTGCTGTTGTTTCCAAAGCAAAAAAAAGA
The DNA here is from genome assembly GCA_026260075.1 of Sisor rabdophorus. Taxonomy (NCBI): domain Eukaryota; kingdom Metazoa; phylum Chordata; class Actinopteri; order Siluriformes; family Sisoridae; genus Sisor; species Sisor rabdophorus. The sequence continues at coordinate 4,840,741 of JAOTQW010000022.1, forward strand.
GGGCGTATCTGATTGTGTAGAATCAATGTATTAGTTTGCTTTAAATATTTACATGCATAAGTGGAAGGGATGGCCTAGTGTGGTTAAGGTGTTGGACTGATAACAGAAAGATTAGGGTTTGATTCCCAGCACCACCAAGCTACCACTGTGGGCTCCTGAGCAAGGCTCTTAACCCTTAGTTCTAAGTCGCTCTGGATAAGAGCAAATGCTGTAAATTGTATTATCTACTGTATTGCAGTAAAATTGTTTTTTTTTACTCCATTATTGCAAATTAACAAATTAATTTTGTGGTCTTTGTATTTTAAGATTATATCTGACATCGAACCTCTGAAATAATACTATAAATAATACTAAAACTCCATTTTCTACATTTAAATGTCTAACTAGCTAAATCTTTCTCTCATGGCCAGATGTATGTCATGGTCTAGAGCTGGCCTTTTTGCTTCAGCCCAGTGATGTGATTGCTGTAAGGGAGAGACCTCTCATGCTTGATTGCCGGGTGGAGGGTGAGGAACCCATCACTGTGACTTGGCTTAAGAATGGCAAACTGGTGCCTACCGGACCTGGTACACGGTCAACCGTTTTGTCTAATGGCACCCTGTTGATTCGGAGCTTCCAGAAGAAACGAGATGGAGATTCTACCGACGCTGGAGAATATCACTGTGCTGCCCAAAACCGTTACGGCATGCTGGTCAGCCGTAAAGCCCGTATTCAACTTGCATGTAAGTAAAATAGACAGTATTAAATAATATATTTTTGTTATAACGATGGCAGTAACTCATCCATCTTTCCCACACAGCTCTTCCTAAGTTTCACACTCATCCAGAGTCCATGACGGTGGATGAAGGAGGAGTAGCACGTTTTCAGTGCCAGGTGAACAGTATACCGGAAGCCAGCATCACCTGGGAGAAGGATCGAATGGCCGTTAGCACGTCAAACGAAAGGTAATGCAAAAAACTATATATATTTTACATTTATTCCTTTTGGCAATAGATTTTGCTCTGTGACTCTTACTCCCTCACAGAAAGTAACTTATTTCCCTTTTTCTTTCTTGCTAATTCAGGTACACACTTCTCCCTATGGGCATTCTGCAGATTACTGGGGTGAAGAAGTCAGACGCTGGCATTTTTCGCTGTGTTGCCACAAATATTGCTAACATCCGCTACAGTCATGAAGCCCTGCTGAATGTCACTGGTCAGTAAAAGAATCCTATCAAAATATAGATATTTGTATTTTAATTTTACTTTTATTTTGCAGACTGTAATTTGAATATTTTTTATTAAATTAATATTAAATATATAGCCTATGACTTAATAATGTTTGTAATCAAAATCAAATATATAGCCTATTGACATTTCATGCCTTGCTTAAAAATAGCATGATTTCATATTGATAATTATTTTTTACATTTTGCTATAAGGTGGAGCCCCACGCATCTACAAGGAACCGGTGATCCTCTCTGGCCCCCAGAATCTTACTATTACTGTCCACCAGACAGCAATTTTGGAGTGTATTGCCACTGGAAACCCCAGACCTATTGTTTCCTGGAGCAGACTTGGTTAGAGTCTTCAGAATTACAGCTGAGCAACAGCTTTGTATCTCATTAAATACTGCTGTATTTTTAAATATTGCTCTTTATATTGCTCTAATATACACCTGAGGATATTGCTCTTAGGTGTATATTAGATTACAGCTGTATAAGCCTACAGTTAACTGGGTTTTTTGTCTGGGTGTTCTTAGATGGCAGATCCATAGGTGTGGAAGGGATCCAGGTCCTGGGCACAGGGAACCTAATGATCTCTGATGTGTCCCTGCAGCACTCTGGAGTGTATGTTTGCGCTGCCAACCGTCCTGGTACCAGGATGAGACGAACAGCTCTTGGCAGGCTTGTAGTTCAAGGTGAGAGTTAAATACAATTAAAAAGTACATTGTGTATAGTATAGTTACGGGTAGTATAAATACAATTCTGACATACCACATCCATCGTGCTGAATTGTGACACGTAACATACAACATCACAGCAGCACAAATTTAGCTGCTGAATAATCTTTAACTAAAACAAGTGCAATTTAATCACAAGGAACAATGTGTTCTGTTGTTTTGTTGTTGCAAGCTACTTAAATCATTTCAAAAATACAATGTCAGCACGTTCCACCACTACTGTATAGCATAATAAGTCTTTTCTTCTGCCAGTCGATGCAATAGTAAAGTTTACATATGCATTTTTTTAAATCTTGCAGTGAATTGTGGGTCATCCAGAAACATTTTGCAGGCTGTAATTTGCATATTAAAGATTCGGACATTATCTTAGTTTATTGTATTTAAACCATAGGGATTTCAACTACATTTATGGTAATATTACTTGTTTTGTGATCCATTCTGAAAGCTGATGTACAAGTTATAAATAATATTTAGTTTCTTCCATAACAGAAGGAAACCCTGAGCATTAAAGTTATTGTCCAACAGGACTTTGGGATATAAGGGTGCAAAGTGGGTAATGAAGCCTATCATAAGTAGCCTTAGGCTGACATGCCTCATCCATCACTGCCACTGTCTCTCTGCCTAGTCTGCTCATATTTCTTTATGACATTACTTCACTAATTGGATGTCCTCGGGGTAACCGGACACACAACATGGTCATAACGCAGCATAAATTGTGGACTGAATTCAGTTTTGTTAAAAACTGAAGTGTAATAGTAAACCACTTTTCCTAAAATTGAAACCTTATTGTGTTATACTGGCCAAAGAGTGTTATTCCCCCTGCTCATTTCCTCCCACAGAAGCTAGCCATTATAATGGCAGTGATACTTAAACTTAAAAATCAACATCAACTCTGTCTGCGGCTTACAATATATATATTGTAGCAAGAACAGAGCCACATATGACATATATATATATATATATGTGTGTGTGTGTGTGTATATATATATATATATGTATATAAAGTGGCTCATTTAATTTATCTTCTATTATGTCTAATAGAATTAGCCTTAATGCTGATTTACTTCTCCTGAATCCTTAAGTCTAGCTGTGTTTTCCTCATCTATATCCCCAGTGTATATTCTTACCCTCTTTAATCAATAGTTTTAGTTATCTCGCCTGTGCAAAGAGTTTGGAAATGTAGCCATAGGGATTGATCTTTAATATATTCATTAATTTATTGACCTGCAGTTTTACTACTTTTAACCAATGAGAAATATGCTACATAACATTTTCAGTGATATAGTGAAATTCTCTATATCACATTAAGTCTGTTGTGCAGAATCACAACAGACTTTATCTTTTCAAGACTATTTTTCTGAATTTCTGTATTACATTTTTGGTTTGAAGCCAGGTTCATATGTCCTGCTCAAGCTGATGATCAAAGGTATTTTCAATTTAATTTTATTTGTATAACGCGTTTTACAGTGTCTCATAGTCTCAAAGCAGCATTACACAATCTAAATAATTAAGTAATGTGAATAGAATAGAAATCAGTTTGTCCCTGATGAGCAAGCATGATGTGACAGTAACAAGAAAAAATTCCCTGTGATGGTTATAGGAAGAGCTCTTGAGAAAAACTAGACTTAAAAAAGAACCAACTCTCATTTGGGCGATAAATAAAGTATGCAACTTTAATCACAGAAAACAGCTAGAGCGTCTTTATGACAGAGTGGAAGTGTACCCAGTCACCATGGCAATGTGACGATCATTAGGTCATCAGGTCACCCGGAAGGGTCAGACAGGTTCAGTGTAGAGGGGGTCTGGATCACTGGCAGATTAGGAGTGGCATATGTAGCTCAACAGAGAGATAGTGGGTAAGAAAGAGAGCGAGCGGAGGATAAGAAAGGAGGAAAGAAAGAAAGAAAGAAAGAAAGAAAGAAAGAAAGAAAGAAAGAAAGAAAAATCACAGAAAGTCGCAGTAGGGAGGCATAGTGGCATTGTGGTTAGCACAGTTGCCAAAAAGGTCCTGGGTTCAATTCCTAGTGTACTTTCTGAGTTTGCATGTACTCCCTGCACTTGTGTAGGTTTTGAAAGGGTTCTCCGTTTTTCTCCCACAGTCTAAAAACATGTACATTAGCTTATTTGGTTATCCAAAAATTGCTCATAGGAGTGAATGTAAGTTTGTGTGGTTGTTCGTCTATATGTGGCCCTGCGATGGACTGGTGACCTGTCCAAAGTGTACCCTGCCTCTTGCCCTATATGCGTTGGAATAGGCTCCAGCAGACCCCAGTGACCCTGAATTAGCTCAATTCATGTAGATGAATGAATGGATAGTAGTAGTAGTGTATAAAGTTAATGTACACTTAGCATAGAGTGTAATCATCTCACTTTTTCTCACTGCCATGTGTACTTTACCCATTTTAGATCCTGGTCCATACAGATGCCTACATGGATATGTACAATGAGGAGTAGACGAAAGAATCAGAATTGTGTGTTTGTGTGTGTTTAGTGTGAAAAACCATCACCTCTAACCTCTGACCTGTCAATTCTCACCCTTGACACTGACCCAATGGCGGTTATAAAGACACGGGGTGGGGTAAAGCCTGATCTGCCAGACAGCCAATAAGGGGTGAGACAAGCAGAATTTATGACTTCCAAATAAGAAAGGGTGAAAATCGTCCCATGCACCTGCCCCCACTTTTACTACCACAGCAATGGGGCCGGTCTTTTTGTCACAGCTGGGAGTCAACAGAATGAGACAACATTTAGGGTGCTGTGGCACATATGGCTTTGTGTGACGTCACTTTTTATATTTAGTTACCTTATATTTAAAGTAAAACCTTTCATATAAAAAATTATAGTTGGCAGCTAAATAACCAACTTTTCTCAAAAAATGTGAGGCTATATTATTATTTAAATAATTATTTATAAAATAATTCTGTAGGTTTTTATTATGTGTGCCCTTTCAAAAAAGCTGCAAAAGTAAAACCAAATATTATTTGGATTCTACATTTTTCCAACGATTATTTAGCACCTTTGGAAGTACCTTTGTTGCATTATAAATATATTATAAATAGTTATTTTAAAAATGACCTGATTAAACCAAAGGTCAGCACTGAGTCCTTGCACACAGGAAAGCTGATCAATATTCTTCTAAGGACTGGTTGATGTGAAAGCTTAGTAAAGCTGGCGGATAGGACTCAGCTGTAAAGATTGAACTGATCAAGTTTAAAAGTGAATGTTACTACCCCAAGGGAATTTTGCACATCGATAGTTTTTTCTCCATTTTTATGGCTATTATATATGGTATTTGTGTATGATAACTGAAATTCAGGCTATTTTTTTCATATTTATTATCTTAAAATTCCTTCTAAGATTCGAAATTTATTTCAGGATGTCAGTAGCTCAGTCATATACTTTGTTAATACTTAAGACTAAAGGCACATTTTAAAACAGGAGACCATTAAATTATACAAATAAAAGAATTGATTCTGAACACCTTTACTACGGTTTCACTTGTATAGTGGCTTTGAAATGTCAAATCTCAAAATTCTTGCTATGGACGACTGAAAGTATTTGGCATAATGCGATGACACAATGTCATGTCGTATTTACACACAAATTTCAGAACTCCAGGAATAAATAAAAAAATTATGAGTAAAAGTTTTTAAAATAATTATCTTAAAGGATTCTTAACATTTGGAATGTCAGTAACTGTTGGAGATTTTGCAGTCAATGTTTAATGTAAGTAGAAAAAAAGAGATTTAGTGTATTAAAATCACCCTATATTACTATTATTATTTTTTATCTATTTTTACTGTCTAATAGGCATTAGTAATGCATTGCCTTAAAATACAATCTAACTTTTGCAGTGTGCATAATTAACTTAGACGCAATTATACTCTCTTCCCTCAGGCTGTTTGTGCATCTAGCTGATCTATATTTTTTCTTTAGCCTCATAAAACAGGCTTCACTGAAAAAATCGGATGAATAGTCTTCTATTGAAATAGGCTTCTTATTGACCCTTGACCTTTCACACTTCTATGGACACCCACAGACACTCTTCACAGGGTTGGAAAGTCATGGACCTTCTGTGGGGGTGTTGGAGGTCCTGTGGGGGTTTATCCTTAGCCAGTGTCAATAGGGTAATAAGATGCGAGGTTCAGGGGTCTGGAAAGCTTTATATGCACGGCTATTGTGAGTGCAACTAAGGGGTGTCATGCGGAACAGCAAGCCCACATCTGTCCCGCCGTGCAGAAGGGCGATCCTTAAGCATCACTCTTGGAAACAGAGCAGGTTTAGAGAATCTAAGTTCAAGATTAAATATTTAAGAAAAGTTCAAAGGCTGGTAGATTCAATTGATAAATTTGTATTCATATGTAAGTTCCTTTTGTGAAAATGTGATTTCTGGTTGTCTCAACACCGAAACATGATTTAAAAACCTGATGATTCTGTGAAAACAATATCATTGAGACCTTCGAACTTGTTGTCAACGACAATATGATGAAAGAAAATAATTTCTAGAATAAATATGGTTATAATTCTATAGGCATATAGAGGGTCTGTTAGTATCATTGTTTCTTTGCCCAAATATGTTTACATTGGTATGCATTATACTACATTTATCATATTTCCATTCTGTGCCTCACAGTAAATGCTGACAAATTAGCCATCAGCCTGTTTGATCATTATTATTAGCTCTATTCCTCTTAATCCCTGTTTTCATTTCGTTTTTCTTTTCTTTTTTATGCCATCTGTTTAACCTCTGCAGCTCCTCCAGAATTTATCCAGTGGCCACAGTCTGTGTCTAAACCAGTAGGGGGCAGTGCAGTGTTCACATGTGTAGCTCAAGGAGTTCCTGAACCTCATCTTATCTGGCTAAAGAATGGCAAGATCCTCACGCCTGGAGACAATGTCAAGCTCACCAACAACAACAGGTGCATACTGACTCTATGCTAATTCTTTTAAAAAAAGTATTTTTTACGCTTTAAGCACATAGGGACTGGATGAACATATGATCGTGTTTTACTTGGAAGTTTAGCATGATAAGCTCTGATTTTAAAGTAATTCTTATGTATCACCTCAATATGGCAGTCTTGAGTCAATCCGTAGGTGGCACACGTAGGTGGTTAGTTAGCACGGTCGCCTCACAATAAGAAGGTTCTGGGTTTGAATACCAGGCAAAAGGGTCTTTCAGTGCGTGGTTTGCGTGGGTTTACTCTGTTTTCCTCCCACAGTACAAAAACATGTACATTAGACTGATTGATGATTTTAAATTACCCATAGGAGTGAGTGTGTGTGGTTGTTTGTCTATGTGTGGCCCTGCAATGGACTGGCAACCTGTCAAGGGTGTACCTATGCCTCTTGCCCTATGTGTGCTGGTATAGGCTCCAGCAAACTCCTGTGACCCAGAGTTAGGGAAAAAGTGGGCATAAAAGATGAATGAATGAATAAATGAATGAATGAGTCAATTGATATTGTTGGTAATGCATTGACTTGTGAATTTATATAAGGATGTGATATATATATAAGATTTTTCTTCAATGTTTGAATGAATGTCCTCTCGTTGTTATTATTATTGTTAGTAGAAGTAGTAGTAATAATAGTTGAAAGCTTATATTTCTAAATAAAAGGTGACACCTATACTACCCCTACAACTACATTATTCCCCACAAATTTAGAGTGAGTAAAAAAACATAACATCTGAAAAACTTTTAGTTTCAAATAATGATGAAAATGTTTTCATCTTACTTATCTCTGTATAAAATTTGTCATTTAGTACCCTGGCAGTTACTCGTATTACATCTGAAGACGAGGCTATCTACCAGTGCATAGCTGAAAACAGCGCTGGCACAAACCAGGCAAGTGCTCGACTAGCTGTATCTCTTGCGACAGAGCTGCCTGACTCTCCTCAGGGCCTAAAGGCCACACCGCTGTCCAAAAACACGCTACAGTTATCTTGGACTCAGCCTCAGATAGAGGTGACTGACAGCATTATTGGATATGTGTTGCATGTCCGCAAAATTGGTGGTAAGTAACGCTGTTCATGGGGTTTACAGTGTCTGTTTTTGAAGTTTACATTTTCATCATAACCATGTTTTTAGGTATATTTCACCTAAACTCTAAATCATACCGCATATATTTCATTAATTATTAATTACAGAGCCAGAAAATAAAGAACTTCAGGAGGCTGTGAGCAAGACAACCTACCAACATGATCTCACCAACCTGGAGCCTGCCACAACCTATTCTATTTACCTGAAGGCATACTCTCCTATGGGTGCGAGCCAGGAGTCCAGCACTGTAATTGCTACAACACTAGGGGGCGGTATGTATTTGTTTGCCGTGCACACCAGAAGACAAAAAAACCTAGTTGGCGTGTTTGCTGCTTAGATTTATGATATTTTAATATATTTCAATGGCCTTATTTTATTTTTTTGTACACATAGGCAATATTCTATCAATTCATGGTAGTGCCAGTCTTCTAAAATTAAAATTCTGTTGCTCTGTTTCTTATTAGAGCGTTTGCATTTGTGATTTAATTTATGCTGTTGTAAAGCATGTTGTTATGCTGTTGTGCATCAAGTTAAATCTTACTTGAATATTTTGTAGTATTCCAGATCTAAAGCTGGCCAACCATGAATTAAATGATATCCGATATATTATTACTTTCTGTTTTTCAGTTCCGACTCCACCCACGTTCTTCACTAAAGTGCTGAACATCACATCAGTGCAAGTTCTTTGGGAGTTGCCTAACAAACCAGGTAAAGTTGAGGGTTTCAGACTGTCCTACCGTCGAGTGCCTCATGGAGATTTTCAAGACCCAGTTCAGACATCGTGCCACACTAATATCTATACCATCGCACAACTTGGTAAGTGGAAGAATTTGTAAGAACAACTATAAAATATATTTACTTTGAATAAATTTATTTGTACATGCACATGTACCTGTGGACTAGTTGTAAAGAAACACACACTTATTGTGGATTATTTTAAATAATGGTGCCTTAGATTCTGGCGCAGTGTATGAAGTCAAACTGGTGGCTTACAATGGAAACGGCGAGAGTGACTGCTCCAAGCGACTAGTGTCACTGGCAGAGGATGGAACCACTGCTAAAGCCAGTGTTGGTAAGGGTTTAACAGATGTTTTGGATGTTTTAAAAATGTCTACAGCTTTAAATTTGGTCATATAGTGGACTAGTGCTAATCACTTTTTTGTTTTTAATTTGCACAGGAGAGGAGAGCAAGTGCAACTGTAGGGAAACTGAGGGCTCACTAACAGGGATGGTGGTAGGAATCCATATTGGCATGGCCTGCATCATTTTCTGTGTGCTTTTCCTCATGTTTGGATACCACCGCAGGTAGGATTTCTGCAGTAATTGTATTATTCAGATAGTTTGATTCATGTGAGTAATTTTTTTTTGCTGTCTTTAGTTTCCTCTGCAGGAAGAAGACCCAGGACAGATGGTCTGTGCCCAGAAGTGAGAATGGAGGACACCATGTTCAAAACAATGGCATTTCTAAATATATGGCACCTCAATCTCCAGCCATCGAACTTGTGCCTCAGGTAAGACTTATAATATAAAAAGGATGTCAATGTAAGATCAGTCTGGTCTAACAACAATCAGTATTTAGACTATTCAATGTAAAGTTATTTTGAGCTATTTAATGTTTAGTAAACTGTACAATTTAATTTAGGTTGGTGCGGTAGAGTAGTGCTTAGCCACACAGCAAGAAGGTCTGGGGTTTGTTTCAGGTCAAGGGGTCTTGTGGAGTTTGCATGTTCTCCCTACGCTTAATCTGGGTACTCCGGTGTTCTCCCACAGTCCAAAAACATGTACATTAGGTGGATTGGTAATTCTAAATAGCCTATAGGAGTAAGTGTGAGTGTGTGGTTGCTTGTCTATGCGTTGCCCTATGTTTCCTGTGAGCCTGAGTTAGGAAATAAGCAGGTTAGAAGATGAATGAATAAATGAATGAATGCATAAAGTGTACAATGTAATTAGTTGTCACTTTGTTTACCAAAGGTTAAGTGCTGTGACATATTTTTAGGATTAGGATCATTCTATTGCACATTCCACTGACTTTGTTTCTGCTCTCTCTCCTAGGGTCAAAACCAGGCTTTCCCAACACAGTGCCAAGTTCTTATAGAGCAACATGCATCTGGTTTGCCTGGCACAGATGCAGGCACTGGCTAGCACGGTCTCTAAAGCCACTTCACCAGCACTCAGCCTCCCTGTGGTTTCTCTATTCAGCCTGACCAAATAAAGTCCCCCTTTTTAACATTTTACATAATTGTTTAAAAACTGCTGCTATAGTAAACAAGGGCTTTAAGTTAATAGTAGTATTGAACAATTCCTTTGAACTAATACAAGATTCGGCTAACTCAACTTTTTTAAAGCTTTAATATCTGTAAATTTTGTAAGTATACTTGAAAACAGGAACACAGAGTAAAAGCCTTTTCCAGGTACTATACGCCACATTACCAAGTTAATGTGGGACCTGTGTACTCTTAAAACTGACCCAAATTGTGTTTTAATATCGGAGGACTTTTTGCTTATACCAAAATTTATTCTAGCTGTGGTGTCCTCCGGTGATAAGACATTCTTAATATTGCACAATACAAATTGAGGCCTCGTAAATATTCAATGTACTTAAGGCAGATGTGCCAAATAGTGTATCTGCATGTGACTGAATATACCTTTAGTTTTACTTTTGACTATAATTTAATATTACTAATATAATTACATTGCCTTGTTAAACACCATACACGCCTTGAGGCAGACTGACTTTAGGAAACCATAATGGAGGCCTCTGTGCTGTACCCTTTTCTATTTCCATTAATAACCCACCAAAAAACTGAATACCTCCAAAGATAGCTACCTCAGAATGTTTAAGCCATTGTTGCTCTTGTATGTCTGCTTTTGTTTAAGCAAGCCTACCTCAGCCAGCAAATTATTTTGCCCCATATTATTCTCTGCATTCCATTGCCAGTGCCCATGCCAGTGCCTGCTTCAGCACCCTCCAGTGCCCACCTGGTTACTGCCATGAAGAGTGTGACCCTGGTTTGACTGCTGCCTTTAACCCAAATTAGCCTTAGTGGACCAAAGCGACTGATTGTCTCACTGCATTTTATATGAGCACAAAGTCCATCATTGGTGGAACAGAATGAATCAAATGATTTCTTCTATTTTCCTTTGGCTTTACTGAACAGTTTTATTAAGTCACATTACACTAAGAGTGACTTGTAGCCTGCTAAAATTTAAAAAACTTCTGCTTTAACTCTTGTCTGCTTGTGCCAACCTCCAAAGAAAAAGACAATGCAGGATGAAGTAACCACAGACCGGAGTTTTAGTTTAGAGTGCTTCAACACAACAGAAGAGAATTCGTCTGAAGTGTGCTTCATAGAAAAATGTACGGACCATATTCATTACCTTGTGCCTAGTGGGAAATGAAGTTTTTGTTATATAAAGTACCACTACTTATTGCTGCAAAACCAAAAGCTTGACTCATCTCAACCCTGTCCTTTAAAAAAAACCACCTTTTCTGATGACTACAGGATGTGTACCAAAGCTGACCTGACACAGATTTTTATCAAACCCAAGCCAGAAGGTCGGCTTTTTAGATGCCAAATCGGTAGCCATGGAAACACGGAGATGGTGAGGTATCTGCTGAAAAGGTTTTGAGCTCACTGAAGGGATATAGGACCTTGACATGCTTTTCTCCCAGGACAAACGGGCACGGCATCGGATTTTCCTGCAAAAAAAATTGCTTTTGATATAAAAACACGCTTTAGGATACCCAAAGATGTAAAAATGTTATGTTTTAATTTTGCTCATCCAACCTTGTTTAAGAGCTAACCATACATCACTGTGTTTAAGTTCCTGTCATGAAAGGAAGTCATCATGAAAGTGCTTTAATTGAAGCAAACCAAAAGCTTCACACTATTTGTTTTTTTTTGCCTTTATGAGGATGTGTAAATAAGCCTTGACTGACTGGGAGTTGTTAGCAGCATCCTTATTTTTAGACTTCCTTAAGTGGCACAGAACTGTCACCACATTGAATATACATTTTTAGAACTAACCAAAATGAAAATAGGAAATATTTTCAAGGAGAATTTCTATGTTGGAGAAGTTGTCGTTTCTGCCTTTCTATGATGATATTGCCAAATATCTAGACTGATAATAAAGTAGCCAAATAACTTGTTACATATTTTAACATTCATAGACTTTATATCTTTTATGAAACTTCCTAAACCAAAGCACAGAAACATACATGTATGTGCATTATGCATGTGTGCAGTTTGTATGTTTGAGTGTGTCCTCTGTGATTGGATAACAGTGTGCAAATTCCCGGGCCAGTAACATTTAATGAGATTAACTCACAAAACAGATTTAAGGGAAATGATTTTTACAGTAACATATAAATAGAACCAAAGAACTTGACTGTTGTAAGGGAAAACTCTTAGAAAGTTACTTTTGCAAAGCTTCATATATTGCTCTGCACAAAGTTTTTATCTAACCTTCTCTAACTTGCTTTTAGATAGATGATAGACTGTGCCCAGGGGGTTTACCTAAGAAAGATTTACAAGCTTTAACTACAGTTACTGCATTTTAAACCGTGCCCAATTATTCATGTTTCTAATGATGCAAAATATGATACCAAAATATGTCTCTTTCAGATTTATATAGAGAAAAATTTCTCCAGTGGTAAACTAATAGATTTTTTAACTTTTTTAAAAGACTGTTTGTTGGTTCTTTTTGTAGAACTTGATTTCTTTTTGACCATTTCCCACAAAAAGCTGCACTTCCTGTAGCTCAAGGTAAAATGAGTCAAGAACATTTTTAAAACATTATTTTCTAAGTGTTAATAATTTTAATTATTGTTGTTATGGTTATTACTGCTATTATTAATGTTGTCTTTTTTATTTTTGTTTTTATTGTCATGGAAAGAGCACGTGAATATGTTTGTTAGAAACAAAAGAAATAGTGGGTCCAAAAACAAGACAAAGGTCAAATATTTCAAAAGCACAGACTATTTAAAAGACATAATTTATTAATTATACTCCGAAACTCGAAAAGTATGCCAGTCATAATATATTTTACAAAATGAAGAATTTTACTGACTAACAAAATTACCTGGTAACATAATTCTGTTATTGTTCCTTTTTTGACCCACTGTTTATGAAAATAAGAAAAAAATGTAGGTAGCTAGCAGGCTAGAACCAAATAAAGGAGGATTTGTAGTTTTTGATTTGTCTTTAAAACTAAACCCCAAAGCTTTAAACAGGGATTAAAATGTCTCTAACCAAAAAGAAAAAGGAAAGTAAGACTAGTACTGTGAGAGGAGAATATACTGAGTGGCAGAATAAGGAACCAAGCTGATTTTTTTTTGACTGTTTAAATGTTTAAATTCCAGCCTATTTAAAATAGTGTTATCAGATGGCACAAGATTAGACCAGATTCGAATCGGGTTACTCGAAATACCATCTACTCTAGCTGATTATAAAATGTGTAAACAGTCTTTTAGAGCTGTCTAGCTGGCATTGTTACAACTCCAGCAGGGTGACCCATGTGACATTCTTAAAGAAGAGACTGTTATCTTTCTGTTAACCTCTTTATGTGAATGTCTTATTTTTGAGCCTAAAAAATGCTATTTTCTGGAATAACAAAATTGGAATTTTTACAATTATAGTTTGCTTGGTTTCCATGATTATACTGATTCTGGTTGTTGGCACTATCTCTGCTTTCTGGTTTCCCCTACATGCTCTGATTGCATAGTGCATAATGCCAAATAAAAACAAATGTTGTAAAAAGAATGGTCTTCTTCTCCTTTTGGCTGCTCCCATTTAGGGGTCGCCACAGCGAATCACCTGTTTCCACCTAGCCCTA
>JAOTQW010000022.1:4860016-4872194 GCA_026260075.1 Sisor rabdophorus
GTGTGTGTGTGTGTGTGTGTGTGTGTGTGTGTGTGTGTGTGTGTGTGTGGTAAAACCAACAAAGCCTGAGAATGAACAAACCTGGCCCTTTTTCATTGATTCATTCATTCAATCATATGCTGGAGCTTATACCCGCGCACACAGGGACAGGTTTCCAAATACATCGCAGGGCCAGACATAGACGCACACACACACACACTCAGTGCTATAGGCAACCAAATGTACATGTTTTTGGACTGAGGAAAACCCACGCAAGCGCGGGGAGAACATGTAAACTGCGCACAGTAAACCCACTTGTCCGGGAATCGAACCCAAGACCTGCTACTATAGGGAGAAACACATTTTCTAAGAGGCAACGCAGTGGCCGGCAATGCCGCGCACCCGAGCATCCAACCGCTCAGCTGCAATAAAGGTCCCGGGTTCGATTCAAGGAAGGAAGTTAGCATGTTCTCCGGGTACTCCGGTTTCCTCCCACAGTACAAAAACATGTACATTAGGTTGGTGGATGACTTCAAATTGCCCGTGTAGCGGTTGTTCATTTATAGGAAGGGATGACCTAGTGGTTAAGGTGTTGGACTGATACCAGAAAGACCGGGTTCGATCCCAGCACCACCAAGCCACCACTGTGAGCAAGGGCCTTAACCCCCAATTGCTCAGTTGTAAGTCGCTCTGGATAAGGGCGTCTGCGAAATGCTGTAAATGTAAATCTCTATATGTGGCCCTGCGATGGCCTGGCGACCTGTCAAACGGTGTACCTCTGCCTCTCCAGCAGACCCCGAGTTAAGGGGATAGACGGGAGTAGAAGATAAATGGATGCATGAATAAATCTACTTCGGCTGCAAAACCAATCTATAGAAGTCAGAAACTGCGTTAGAGCGAATAGTTAACTGACACTTATTCACAGAAAAGCGCGCTACATCGCCGTCATCCAGCAGGGGGCAACAGAGGCATAGAGTCAGAAGGATATACGGGAGATTTATTGCACTCACCAGGTAGGATATTAATAACAGTCTTTCTTTGCATTGCAGTTAAGTAGGGGAAAGAGAAGAAATTAAACAAGAATGGGAAAATATAGTAATGGAAAAAAGATCAGATTGGATCCGAAAAATGGAAATAAATAAACAAACAAATAGGAAAGACGAGACACAATTAAGATGCTTCAGATAAAAAAAGGGTGGCCCTGCGATGGACTGGCGACCTGTCCAGGGTGTACCCCCTGCCTCTAAGCCCTACTTTTTGCTGAAAAACAGTAAACTATTATCTCTGCGTCATTTGTTTAATTTATATTATTTCAGTTTTGATAAAATTCTATAGAAAGTGAAATTTTTTTCGACATGTAATCTAACATACACGTAACACGAATCTGACCACGCCCGTTGGATGACGTAACAGGTTTTTTTACTGGTTATTTATACTGCAAAGTTTCTGTAATAAAAGTTCAAACTTTTACTTTTCACACAGAAAAAAAAATAGAAATCTTAATCTGAAACGCTCCAGTTTAAATAACCTCTTAGTATATCTGAATTCAAACTACTTTGCTTTTGCAAAACACACCCACTTTGAGTAAACCGGAAACGCAGGAGCCATTAAAATGTTTGTGTTAGAAGCAAAAAATAAAGCGGATCTATTGTGCGAGAAGCTGCGCTGCTTTCCGTTTCCTCTAGAGGGCGCAGTGCGTTGTTCACAAACCCGGAAAAAAATGCAAATGTGAAAAATTTAACAGCTGGGAATCTTTAGGATTTTTTATTGAAAAAAATGAATCTATAAATAATTGTTAATGCTGTATTTATTATCATAATGATATTTTGAAAAACGTATATTTAAAGATAATTTACCCAGCAGCAATCGGCAATAATTAAAAATTAATTGATACATTTCATGTTTTAATTCAGTGAACGAATTAATATAATAAAAGACAATAAGAACGAAGAACGAACGAAAAAAAAATCATTTAAATATACTAATTAAAAAAATAACAAAAGACAAATTAGATAGACGAGAGCATCGTTGTCTTTGGGATACACAGACAACACAATTACAGGAGTAAAATACCTAGTTCTCATCATTCATAATCAAAGCGTTTAAAAAATGAATGAATGAATACATTAATTTACTGATCGTAGTAATTTAACGCGGTGACAGGAATAATGTGCGAGACGTTACGACGTGACGTGTGATCGCAGACGTGGGTACGGTTTCGTTATTTCTCAGCAGCACAAGAGCCTTTTTAAAGTTCATCTAACGGTGCCCTGTAGCAGCCTAATAATAAGACACGTACACAAGCCATGTGTTTCGTGCGGGGTGTATTGGGGCAATAATCGCCTGAGCAGAACAGCAATGCGATCGCGCCGCCCGGCCTGCTGGAATGAAGAGGGAGTTAATATGGCTGTCCACAGTTCATCTGCCAGTGTAGTAGTAAGCTCGCCCTGCGCCGCTGACACGACGCGCATAACAAACCCGTGGAGTTCGCAGCGTTCCGGAGCTGCTTGTCCCCTCCCCTCCAGACACAGACAACAATATTCACGATAATAGGGGCGCGTCTCCGATACCGCCGCCGACCAATAAGCCGCGTGTCTGGGCAGAGAGCAAGCTGCCGTGCGCACGCCGAGGCCCAATCAGCGCTTTTGTGTTCACTGCCGGCGCCGGGGACTGCACGGGAAAGAGGTGCCGCAGCGCTTCAGGATCGGAGAGCGAGCTCGGAGACAGAGCAACCTGAGGCGGCGAAGGCGATTCAGGTGAGTCCGTGGCTCCAGTCTCGGCCTAGCCAGGCTCGGGCATGATTTTTAAACATGCAGCGGCGGGTTTTGAAGCGTCAGAAAAACACGAACTGAATCGGAATTCATCATTTGCAACAGACAAAGGACAAACCTTCACCGAAAAAAGCATTTCGACAAAAGCATGGCTGTCTTTGGGACATTTTAAAGTGCTTCACTAATACTATTTAAAATGAGCTCAGATTTTGTGTGGCGCACAGCGAGGGTAAGAGGCTCTCGGTCGGTCGCTCGGGTTTTTATTAAACAGCGGTATGAGGTAGATTTATGCACACAGTTTTGACAGATTTCAACATTATTTTGCGTCTGGAAAAAGCGTTTCATTGTTTCATCTCGAGTCTCTAGGGGTTAAGGCAGATCGGCGGAGAAAGCCGAAAAGCGTCTTGGCTTTAAGCGGGAGGGAAAAAACCCCGCTCGAGTTCAGCAGAGGAGCGCAACCTAATCAAACGCATTTTACCGGCCTGTGCGGTTGTACGTCCAGTCAGCGATTAGTATTAAATCGAGTTGGGGAAATGCGTGCGAGTAGAGCCGCTTCAAGAGCCGGACGTTCGGGTGAAGTGTGGCGAGGGCATACGGAAGCGTACGGTGGAGAGCTGATGTGTGTATGATTTTGAGGGGGGAGAGAGGGGGGGGGCAAATCCGAAAATGCATCAGCCATTTACGTAAGTGAGGACGCTGTCTCACTCTCAACTTGCTCCATATGCACGCAAATGGCTGCCCAGCAGCACTTTGACAGGCGTGAGGCAGTCTTCAAAATGAATTCCAGCGCAGATGCACGTATTGATCAGCACCGAAACACAGACGAACAGAGAGATGACTTTCTAGAAGAACCTCTGATCAATAATTGATGGTTTCCATTTTTTTGTTTCCTGCAGACAACACCAAAAAAATGTATGTATATATATATATATATTTATATATATATATATATTTCAGGGGCGTCTGAAATCCTAGTCTGTAGATTTAAATAATCTAATCTGACGTTTCAGAAGATCTGTTCTTGCTGAACCTGCATTTTTTTAAAGCATTCAGCAAAAAAAAAAAAAAAGTAAAGGAAGTGTCTGTATATTTACCCAACGTGTCCAGGATCTATTCTTAGATTTGTTCTTTATGTTTAATCCAGGTTGTCTGGATGCTTGGAGAAAACTACGGGTTTGTTTATTTTTTTATGTCATGTGTGAAAGATTTTACCACATTTGATGGATAGCTTTTATATATTTACATTTTTGTGTATGGAGCAAACAAAAAATCTGGACACATTGATTACTGGAAATATTTTGCACTTTAATGATTCTGATTTTTAAAATGATACCAAAGACCTGCTTTGGTTGGCAGTGCGTTTTGGTTCGGTGTAGTCGTGTGTCACAACAATAATTTCAGATCCTTTAAACTTGAAGGTCTCCACTTTTTCTATTGTCAATGGTGGATACCTGAAACCAGCGCTCTTTTGAGATCCTTTAACCTCCTACAATAACCTCTTGTGTTGTGTAAAACATTAAGGCGCACGATCACAAACATATTTGTGAGGTTCAATTTAGATTTATTTAGTACCTTAGATTCCATCGGATCAAATTCTAATAAAAAAAAATCTGCACCAATATCCTTCCTTTTCGCGTTCATTTAAGTCTATCCACATGTTTGATAGTTTAAGATAATGTTTTGCAAGTCCTAAGCCACAAAACAGAGTTCACTGATTTAAATGAATTTTTTTTTTTTTTTAATAAGTGGTTTGTCTGTCTCACTGCTCTGTCAACTGCGACTCAAATATATGCTTATCCTATCATGTCCTCAACAATCACGTTGAACAGGAGCTGATTGTTGTTTTCTTGCTTTTCTCATTTTAATAGCTGCCGCTGCACACTGTGAGGGCACCCCACTAGTATTACATCCTCAGGAGGGGTCCAAACAATGTTCTTATTGACTGTTGTTCTCAACGACATTTAGTGTGGACTGCCTTCTTTCTCTGCAGATGCAAGATGGAAAAGCAGGGCCGTATTTGTTTCTTTTCTGTCTACTTTTTAAGCTATTCATCACTTCAGTCAACGCACCCCAGCTTGTGGTCACAGCCTGTGAAAGGATTTCATGCAGAGTGCTCTCTTTAATTTCCACGGTGCACGGTTGCCGAATCTCGAGCGACTGCCTGCTGTAGCTAAACCCACGAGATCTGAGTTACCTGTCGCCAGGTGATTAGATGAAATGCGTCATGCTGGAGTACGAGTCTGTGGGCTGCCTAATTTTTATCAACATAAATTTCACGACTGAAGCATCCCACTTTAAAAGTGATTTTTCTACCAGATGTCACTGCGTTGCAGCTCCTTTCACTATTTTGTAACCAATTTTTACTCTTTACTTCTATTCTTAAAGCATCGAACACGATCTAATGCCTGTTATCTGTTTTCCAAACAAGCCATTGTCAGGTTGGTGCGACCATGTAATTTCGCCTCTTGCTGATGTAACACAGTAGAAATAGACTGCGTTTTAAAATGCTCTGGAGTTATGGCCTCCCAGCACAGATACTAGTCCTGGCTAAATCATCAGAAAAAAGCAGTGTTAAGAATTAGCCATGTCCCTTTGGCAAAGATAGCCAGTAAACGCAATAATATGACTTGTACCATAAATATGCACCAGTAGATTCATAACTGTGACTGATCTACACATCTGCGCTTATGTTTGAACAAAACAACCAAGTTAGTTTCAAATGGTATGAACACAACATATTTTTATATTTATTTAATTTTTTATATATATCTAGATTTCTTTTTTTTCAACTATGATATTCGTTCATTCCGTTATCTTCTATAACCGCTTATTCCCTAACTCTGGATCACAGGGTCCGCTGGAGCCTATCCAGGTCGCCAGTCCATCGCAGGCTACACACAGACGAACAACCACACACACACTCGCACACAATGTAGAGTCACCAGTCAAC
Organism: Sisor rabdophorus; assembly: GCA_026260075.1. Lineage (NCBI taxonomy): Eukaryota > Metazoa > Chordata > Actinopteri > Siluriformes > Sisoridae > Sisor > Sisor rabdophorus. Next base: position 4,865,717 of record JAOTQW010000022.1, read on the forward strand.
CTAATGTGCATATTTTTGGACTCTGACACCCCTTGGCTGGGAATTGAACCCTGGACCGTGCTAACCACTACACCACTGCGCCCCCCCTAACTATATTTTATTCTTTAAAAAAAAAATTATTAGATGATTTAGGAGATTAATTTACCCCTTATATTGACTGAGTATCTGATGATTCAAATAATCTCTACCTCTACTATTTTCCAAAAAGTGATGCAGTGACTTCAAGTCTTGCTCACTTTCCTTTTTAAAAAGACTGCTTCAAAGCTTCAGTTTCAAAGCTTCAGTCATGTGAATACCACCGCCAATGGCATCATTGTCATCTCGTAGATCTCCAACTAGATGAGCTGAGACTTTGCCGCAGCTCAGCACAGTCGTGTCATGCATCATTGTTGCATTCTGGTAGACTGGCTTTCTCATTAATGTGGGGGTAAACCGCGCAGAAACATAGAAATATTAAAAAAAGAAGCTCTCGCTGTTATTTTCTTTGGTGCCAACAGCGAAACCTTTACGTTATCGCGTTTGTTTAAGATTGTTATTAAGTAGTTATAACTGCACCAGGAGCCCCACAAGCACTAAACACATCAAACATGCACTCTATAAACAGAAACCTATGAATGCCCTACCATTTACATCTGATTTTAATTTAACAAATTTCCGTTTCCATGAAGATGTTGTTTAAGAAGGTTGGCGTGGAAGAACTTAAGTGTTTTGACCCCAATCAACAACCTTTGGGATGAATTAGAATGCTGAATGTGTTTTTGTCATCTCAACATCTCCCTTATACTATTGTAGCTACATAAACACACACACACAGCCCCACAGGTACACCCTGAATTCTACTGGAGAGCTTTTTCAAAGGTTTAAAGCTTATTAGAGCAACAAAAGGGAAAATAAATCCAGAATCTGAAATAACATGTGTTTATGATAGTCATGCAGTCAAAACATTTTTATAAGTGTAAATTATTCAATCTATCCGATTGGTTTCAGAGAGCCGTTTCTCTTTTTGTTTGACTTGAGCTCTGTTTATCGACGAACTGTCTACTTTAATTTATCGGCACCTGAATAAGTTGCTGTTATCTGTCATTCAGTTGTGGCATGTAGGTTTTGGCATCAGAACGACTTAAAAACAAATTTTCTGTTCTTTCTCCTTTACGCAAAGAGGCAGGTTTATTTTAATAGGTGGTGGTGTCCAGCTGTAAAGGTGTCACATTCAAAGATATTTATTCCTTTCCTTTTGGGGTTTAAAGTTTCAGATAATAAATTTTCTTGATGCTTTATTGCGTAGTCTCCTTCCCCTAAGACTCGTTTAGCTGCATATAGATCAATTCTTAACAGAACAACAAAACTATATGAATGTGTGAACCATGTCTGGGAACTTAATCGAAACAAAAGTTTGTATACATAAAACAGAACTTTTGTTATTAACTTGAGGAACCAAAATTTGTATTGTGTAAGAAGGTTAAATTAAATATCGAATGAACATATCACTTCAGATAATTGTATCCCGTATGTTGTCAATTTTTGCCATTGACAGTATGTATGCTTTCAGACCTATTGTTTTGTATTTCAACCTTTTTCTTAATGTGACTGGAGACAGTTCACAGGTTTCTTAGACCACATACACAAAAAGAAGTGTATTGGCATCGATTCGTGATCAGCATTAATTTGTAATTAGTTTGAAGAATGTGAGTATCAACTGGCAAACATCACGAATAGTGCTTGCAAAATCACAGATTTAGTTTTCTATTGCGGACCATTATGCAGTCTTTTTCTGATGTTTAAATTTGCCTCACTGCAGTAGGTTGAATGCTGTAGTATCTGTTTCACTGTGATAAAATTTAAACTCGTCGTGTAGAATTAGAGCATATTTTGCATACTCGCTTGTTTACACCCTTCCCCCATTTTAAAAAGCATCACCGTCTGATGCTGTAGGCTCTGTAATCTCACCCAAGTATACACATTTGTGTGTTTACAGCAAATCTAGCGGTGTCCAATTACCATCTCCTTAGAAGTCTCTCTTCTTTCAATTCAGCAGTGGTAAAAAAAATTAAATAAAAAATTCAACACAGACATCATCTGTGATTGATATAAAACCTGCTTTACACATAAAACGTATTGGATCTTTGTTAGCAATATGTTGTTATACACAGTTTAAATATTAAAATACATCATTTAAATAGGGGTCTTTCTATGAGTTTGCATGTTTTCCCCACACTTGTGTGGATTTCCTTCTGGCATCCTACCATAGTCCAAAAACATGTACATTAGGTTGAGTGGTGATTCTAAATTGCCCATAGACGTGAGTGAGGGTGTGTGTGGTTGTTCGTCTATGTGCGATCTATGTGGGATAGGCTCTAGCAGACCCCTGTAACCACAACTGGGAATAAGCGCATACAGAAGATGAATGAATATAACTTGAATACAGTGAAATAAAAACCCAACCAGTTTATTAGAAATAAAACTGCACTAAATGGCCAAATGTGTTCGGATTATTGATAGTTGGTTCCTTATGTGTTTTCTTAATACCTTAGTCCAAATTTAATTTCCCTCTTAGTCCTACAATGGCCCTTACACAACCTAAATACTTTATAACTTTTGATTGTGAGAGATTGGTGGATTGGGGATTGTTTCCTTCAACCGTAAGGGTATAAGTATTAAACACTTAGGATAAGTAAGGAGGTCGCTATTCCAGTTTTCTAGGGTGGGGTTAGGGTGAAGCCGGGTTGACTGTTTTACTCCATCATCACCATTATCATGTCATAATGACGGACCGTACGGCATCGAAAATCCATGTACCCACGAAGACTCCCGAGTTATATATTCTCAACCTTAGAGGCGTTCAGTAGGCTGCGCTCTCGTGCTAAAACGTAGTTAGCAGCAAACAACAGTAGTAGTAGATTTTCTAATGACGTGCTGCAATAAGTTTCCTCTGCTGTTTTGTAGTTTTGCTAATGGCATCATTAGGTTGGCAGCTCTTATTGTTTCTTGGTTTGGTGGTCGCCAAAGGTTAAATCACACTGCAGGTAAGTGTGTCAAGTCAAGCTTTATTGTCATTTTATCCATATAGATCAGATGCAGTCCACAGTAAAATGAGACAACGTTTCTCCAAGATCCCATGGCGCAACACAAATGAACACAACACAGAAACAACAGGACAGAAAGACACCAGAGACTGACTAAAAGTCTCCACAACATAAAGTGCATGATTGCAGCCTGAGTGCGAATAGTGCAAAAGACAACACAACATTTAGTGCCATAAAAAAATAAACAGAACACAACAGACATAACACAACAGAACATTCATTTAAAGAGCCAGAACATACATGTGTATATTTGTGTCAGTGACACATGAAGTAGTTTGTGGTGTGAACATTTCATTCGCTTAGAAAAAATAATCGTAACATACATAAATCATCTGTTAAAGTAGCTGTAAAATACAACAGATTTTAGCAGAGGATTATGGAAATCTTGTCTCAAACTAACAAATCCATGGCAAAAATTGCACAGTGTAAAACATTGTAGACATTGAAGTTCCCCCACACATACTTGGCAAAACGTATCTTCATGGAGCTCAGGTGTTTAGTCATGTTAAAACAGTATTTGGGCCTCTTATTTTTACGAAAGGGTAATTTTTATGCTCTAGTTTAATTGAGAGGTTCTATACAAGTGTGCTTTCAACTTTTGGGGGGAAAAATAGGGAAAAACGCACTTAAGAGTTTGTCTCTATATTTTCCTTGAGATGTCTTCAAACGCAGCAGGCTGGGACTGCGTGTAGACTGCAGCCTATGTTTTGCTGTTTATCATTTGTGGCTGTGGTTTCGATGCAGAATACAATCTGTTGTATCGTTTGTCTGGGTTTTGTTGTTTTGTGGTGTTGCACTGTTTGTGCTAACACCTGAATGAATAAGTATCACACTGAGCCACTAACATTCTGTAAATATCTTGAAATGGTGCCGTAGCTCTTTAAGTATTGGTTGTACCCAATATTTCCTCTTTTTATCTTTTTTGCTTTTCTTTTTTCAAAGACAACAGAGGCTGATTAAACCTTCCTTACCGATTTTAAAACCTTTTTTTTTAATTTTATTTATTATTTTTTTTGCATTGTTTAGCAATTTGTTTTCACATATCCGTATTAAGTGTTGCTCATCAGAGTCTATGTGCAAGGATTCTGTGAGTGATGGATTTTTAGGGTAACGAATACAAAAACACTCAACAGAAATTTTGGACTCTGAGTGCAATGACATTACCTGACCTTTAAGAGAGCCTGTGTTGACCTCGTAACAGGTGTAGCCAAGAATGTTCCACTGACGTTTGTGACCGGTTTTCTGGGAATCTTAGTATTTCAGTTGTTTGCAAATGTATTGCACAAAATTTCAAGCTCATTTTAGTAAGTGAGGCAACCTAACCATGTTGAACCAAACAGAAGAAAAACAAAAACAAACAAGGCTTAAATTTTGATGAAATCAATAAGAGTATACAAGTATGTGGCATGTTTGATTTTGTTTCCCTTGAACATGTTTGTGCTGCTTCTTTCAAAACCACAAGCTAATTGTGAGCTTTATACCAGGTAAACATATATACGGTCTATTAAGCATTTGTTCAGCCAGGTGACCGGAAATCCAACTGCCACTCTGTGCAACGTTGCAGGGCATCATGTGAAATTTGGACACATCATGGATAGAGGGGGTCAGTTACAGACGGGCCTTGGAGTAAAAGCCCACATCTGTGACTTCTTGACTTAAAGCTGCTTCTTTTTTTAGTAATATTTGGCAGAGGTTAGCTTGCTTAATGTATTGCTGCAGAAACAAATATAGCAACACACAGTGCCAAAGTGACCTGAAATCGGTTTTTAACATTAATTTCTAATGTTAATTAGGTACCGGCTTATCTTTATGATGTCTATGGCTAATTATTTTAGTGCTATTGTCTGGATTGCATACATTTTTCTTACTGGATACCTTTACCATAGAACTGTTCATTTTCCAGGTTTATACTAACAGTTTATGTTTGATGTTGTGAGTAATACGTTTTGCACGAATGTTGGGTAAGGTGCCGGCAGTGTTAAAGTTTAATTTATTAAGCTCCGAGGCTTTGTGCACAGGGCCATTGCCATGCTGGAGCAAGCTTTATTAATGTTGGAGTTACCGGTATGGCATCTTTGTGAGATGTCCACAAACCTGTTTTTTAAACTCTCAATTGTTTGTGTCCTTTATGCTTGAAATTTATATCACTTGGATCTTGTTGCTCTTGTCCCATGACCCATATAATATTACTGTAAATGTCAGAAGCAGGGCTCACAAAATTGCTAGCCTGACATCCCGAGGCTGTTTTCTCCTCCTAAGAAAATGTATCTTCATCCTCACAGATTTCGTAGAAGGAAACTTGTATTTGAATGCTTTGAATGCCAAAGACAGTTGGGTAATTCTGTTACCTTTTTGGTCATTGAAGCGTCACGGTCATTATGGGAAGTATTAATATCCGAACATATGCTTGCTTTTTAATTTTTATTTTTGTTTATTTTTATTTATTTCACTTTCAAAACACGATTGTGCAAATGTGTATAGGGAGCAGCAGTTCTGATTCTTCATGATATTTATGTGTAATGCTCCCAAATTGTGTTTATTATAGCAGTTTGGTTATAGTGTAAAATTATTTGTATTTTAAACTTTTGTCTCCCTTGCAGTATTCTACAATAAATATTTTTTGTTCTAATTCGGGGTACCTGAAGGACCATCAGGAATTCTAAAATTTTGCAAGCCTTGAGAAGGGTTTGCGAATTCCTTTGTCCTCCTTACATGTCTGTTTTAACTGTCTATGGGCCAGAAGCACCTTTTTCAGCTTTTGCTTTTTTAGAGATTTCTGTTGCTCTGTGCTTAGCTTTTCATGTGGCTCTAAATGATTTAGTCATAAAGCTTCACTGCTAACTCTCTTTTTAAAAGTTGTAGCTCTTCTGGTAGCGCTATCTTGTAAGTTGGGTCCCATTATGTAGGTTACACCATAATATAAATTTTCATCACACAGCCTCTTTAGACTAATTACTCAAGACTACTTCAATTTTTCTTCTCGCCTTACCTGTGTTTAACGGCAGGTTTAAGACATAATTCATACTTAAGTACATAAGTCATAATTTTTCCCTTTTATCCACAGTGACTTCTTCAGGTTGGCCCTGCTGGTCACCACAGGCAGCTTTTTCTTCACTAATCTTTAATACTCATTGGCCTTTTTCATAAATTGCTCTAAAGACGTCTGTCAGGCCAGTTTTGATATCATACGAATGATATCATTTACCCTCCCCCCAAAAAAATAAAACCTTTGGGTAAAAAAAACTTTTTTCTATTTTTCAGTTTTTAAAAAAAGTTTGTAACCTAACCAAAACATTACTTAAACCAGTACAAAGGTGCAGAATTCTTTTGTACTTTATAAAAGTAAAAATAATATAAAACGGCCCTCCTCTGCTACAACTTCAAAAAGGCCTGAT
>JAOTQW010000022.1:4877559-4902996 GCA_026260075.1 Sisor rabdophorus
AGCAGACCCCCGTGACCCCGGATTCGGGAATAAGCGGGTACAGAAGATGAAATGACAACAGTTTTCCATTCACACACCCTTTAACATGACTCTAGTTGGTTAACATGTCAATCAGGTGAGACTTATTCTCTGTCTAAAATTGCATATACTAGGCATAATTGTGGGGCAAGTGGTATGTCCTAATTCTTGAACGATCAGTTTTTACAATTAGTAAATGAAAAATTCCCGGATAACATTCTACATTTGTCTGGATTTTAAGTTTCATGGGGCCCACGGGTGAGACGATGCTTTTAATTATTTGTTGTTCAATTGCCCTTGTTTATCATCATGCAAGTGTACATTTATCTTTTAATTTGTGCTGATGTAACTACATGCTGTGTCACATGACCATATCAACATGGCAGATGTAATCTGTCCGAATTTCATTTATGCTCCCAATAATTATACTGTATAAATATCAGTCAGCAATTGTGTACTAACTGAAAAGTAGTATGAGACTATATTTTCAAGTGTTTAATGTGTTTTTTTACTAGACAAATTTAGGCGTTAACTATTTTAGGTAACAGTGGAGTAAGCAGGAGTCTTTATTCATTGCAGGCAAAGCAGAAAGTTAACGCCTAAAAAACGAGCTTATATGCTTTATATATACGTATGCTACATTCCTGTATTACATGAACAAAACCCACCGGACAAAATAGAGGTTACCTGGATCAGGATGACATTATCAAACAGGACGATTCAATTGAAATGAGGCTAGAAAGAAAACCAACCTCAGGAAGTCAAAATTAATTATAAGCCTGTCTCTTAATCTGCTTTAATATGTTTCTAAAAATGTATTCTATATTTTCAGCAGCCATTAATAATGTTGGAAATGAACAACTTTGGTTGTTCAAGCTTCCAAAAATAGTTTTTAGCATTGCATCAAACTTTACGATACAGGCACACTGCAAAAATGTAGGCAGTTTCGAGCATTTTGTTTTTCAGTTAAGTGTTACTCTATGTTTAGTGATAATAAAATTTGTGGAACATGGTGATTTTATAATCCCCTACATCCAAATGATTTAGTAGTCTAAATGTTTTAACTGGGATATGGGTGAGTGCTATTTCTGCCTACATTTTAAAGTGAATACATGTGTAGCCATTGTCGTTTTCCTTAGTGCTTACTTCTCTTCTTTGCACTGCTGTTGTATTTTACTTTATGCCCTCCAAAAATACGTTGCTATAATAATACTATTAATATAGTAATAATTGTGGTCAGAGATGTCGTTGAAAGGAAAAATTTGGGACAATTCCTAGGGCTCCACACATCCTAGGGCCTATATAGATTTTTTTTTTAGTAGTAACAATTTTTATATCTAAAATATAAATTAATATGATCAAGTCATTAGAGTTGGCTAGGCAAAAAAAGTTATCACCTTGATGACCTTGTTATCATCATAACTCTGGCACCGGTATGTACACATGCTCAAGAAAGAGTAGCAGTGTAAAGGTCAAACCGGGGATGTGCACTATAACTAATTTGACAGTTGTTTTTAACATAGCTTTTGCATCTGGCTAGTCGCCTAGTGTATATGCAAGAGCCGCAAATTTGGTTATGTAAGCCTCTGTTTTTAATGACATTCAGCAATATATTTTTCATATTTGCAAGCATGCCAGCAAACATGATGTGATCATTACCCTCCCAGGTACTCTTAATTCTGGTCTAACAAAGTTTACGAAAGGCTTTTCTTTAAAAAGAAACCAAGAAGTGGCTGAATATGAATGGCGTCAGGTCTGATTGATTGCTGGCTTTGGCTAGCCTCTAAGATAACGCCTACCTGCTTTTACTGAATTTGAATACACATCACACGAGCAGATTTATTGTAGGGTAATTTGACATTACACACTTTACAGAAAACCTTGCAATTTCTTTCTAATTCAAAAGGATGTTGCACCTAACTTGCCTCTTCTCATTCTTAAACTTCTTGGCGCAATAACTGACTCGATGATGCATGCAATGTAATGTTTTATTGTTGCTAGTTTAAAATCTTATAGATAGCATGTTAAATGATTTGAATTCTATTCTGTTTTTCACGCTTTGCTAGCTCTAATCCTGTATCAATCCTGCTTTTTGAATTGTCGAAACCCGAGTTACCACCTCAAAGGCTTCTTACATTTAAGGGCAAAGAGCAACTACACACCATGCAACTACGCTGTCTCATAGGAGACTGAAAATTGCCATGTTTTGTTGCATAATAATGAGCATCAGTATGCAACTGCACCTAAGAACTTATTAGCTCGCTTTATTCAACGCGAACATCTTGGTAATGATGCAGAAGCCATTTTGAGATCGGTGAAGCTGGGCATCAGATGGAGCAAATGGGGAAGGCTTGATCTAGCCAACTGAGCGGGTGGCTGATCAGACGGGCTGGATCAGCACTGGTACGTTTGGGATACTGGCCAATACGACCGGGGTGACAACCTCTGCACGCTCCTGATAAGCAATGCGCCCTGAGACAGATTGCAGCTAGCTATCCGAAAAATAAAAACACACTCCGGTGCTCACGCGTTAAGAAATTTTTCTTGTTTTGTTTTGAATACCCTCGTGCTCTGTCTACTCACACTCCTTTTGCCCTGTATGAGTGATGTGATGCCTCTAGCATGCTGGTTTTCTAAGTTGGGGTGGGGGAGTTGCATCAGCCAAATGAATTGTCATGATGCAGATCATGCGTGAAATGAGCTGTGGATTCCACCATGCTCTCACAAATAGCCTTATTATTATTACACCCTATCGACTGGCATTTGGCCTTTTTTTTTTTACCAACCTCTCAACCTTTTTTTTTTTTTTACCCACCTCTGTTGTGTTGGTGTCAGACAAGGTTCTTTTACTGTGTGTGTGTGTGTACATGTAAATGATCTAGGTTTTCAGTGTGTGATGGCATTCAGAGAGTGGGCAGAGGAAGGAAGACATCTTTGTTCACACAGCGATCTGATCAACGAGCAGCCGTGTCTTGTGCATAAAGAAGGCACAATACTAGAGGGGGATGGGCAGATGGGGGAATTAAGGTTTGGCATTATGACAGGGTAGTAATGTCATAATAGTGGTCTGTGCTTTTTTTTCCTGAAATCCCCCCTACCACCAGCAGCACCGTGTGTTTATTACTATGTATCCTCACTTGTCTCATAGTCGTGCCCCCCCCCCCCCATCATAAAGTCTATAGGCCACAAAAAAGTCTGCAGTTGACTCGGCAGTACCTTTAAGGGGCCCCAGAAAGCAAGTGTGTGTTTATTTTTACAACACAGTGAGGGAAGAAATAAGGGAGGGGGGGTCTTTTTTTTTGAGGAACAGGAAGGAGGGGGAAGGACAAGGGAGGGGCCTATTTTAGCTTTGTGGCTTGTGGCACAGCTGAAGCAGAGTGGTAAAGGTGGGAGGGGGGGTTTAAGGAGTACAAAAGACAGCTTATATTGGCCTTCGAAGACATCTGTAGCTTTAATCAAAGTCGGCATCGTCCTCATTCACCACGGACAGGCAAACTGCTTTAGTATCAATGGTGGTGGAACTTTAAACGTCTGATTACAACTTTTACAATTACTACTGCTACCACATTTCCACTGTGTACTTGCCTTGATCGTTTCAGTGGATTGTGACAATAGCTTGTCTCCATCTCTCCTACTCAGGGTTTCACTCTTTCATTCGCTTCATCACTAGCTGATTTTGCGTTTATTGGCTTAGGGGCCTCATGCACAAACGTTTGTTGGATTGCGAGTGTGCAGGTTTCTGAGGATAGTGTGCGGGAGGGAGGTGGGTTCGGGGAGATGCACGGGAGGAGGACAGGAAGAGAAGAGTGTCTGGTTTTTGTAGCAGCTGACTGAACTGAAACAGTCATTATATTATGCATAGGGGGCGGGTGTGTGTGAATGCTTTTTCTGCTGATGTGATTTTCTGCCTTTTTCATTGGCTGGGTGCTGCCATCGTCGATCGTATGTGTATTTTTTTTTCTCTCACTCGCTCATGCACTCGTGCACACTTGCTTTATGTCTAAACTCCTTTTTTTTATTTCCTGGAGTTTTTCTTGGATAGCAAGCCCCCTTTTTGTGCATCTCGGTTAATGAACTGTAAGTAGATCTTTCAGATACTCGGCTGCTGCAGCGAGACAGACAAGAGTCTAAGCACGATCAGAGTGTAGATACACGAGGCTGAGTGATAAAACGATAGAACGAGCAATAATGAGATAATCGAGCTATGATTAAGTGATCACGGGGCCAATTACAGCTGTGTTTAATTTATAATTGGGGATGGCTGTACAATGTGGCATTTTAAGACCAGCGAGACGTGGCTCCCTAGAGCGTAATTGCTTTCAGGGTGTAGGATGGCAGTGCAGAGTTCTCATTATCACGCAGCTGATTGGTTCGCTCGCAGCGGTGCGGGCATGTGTGTGTGGGGGGGGGGTAGTGGGGGCAGTTGTGACAGCGCATTCCTTTAAGCACCTTGATTGGTTTGTTTGCCACGTGACCCGCTTACACAAAGTTAAGCTTTCATGATGGGGCATAAAAAAAGTTTGGAATGTTTGTGTAAATGGTCTGTGGCAAGGGTGGACGGGAGTTTTTGGAAAGGTCTTGCAGATCTAATGAACGCGTGCACTCCACCCACTTGCTTTGTTAATACAAGGTCACACTGGCTGCACGAGTCTATGCTATCCACGCTCATTACTCATGTCTTACAGAGGGAAGGAAGAATACAGCTCATGCACTTTTTTAGAGCTGAGACTAATATTAGCTACCCTGGAATGCCCCCCCTCCCCCCGATCCATCCCACACAAAAGCGTTTTGGTTTGTGCGTGATTACTGCTCTCCCCTGAGGTCTTGCAGTAGGGTTGGTGCAGTGCACCCGTTGCAGCTTCATATACACAATCATTTGTTATAGATTAGATAGAAGCTCTCTCCCCCTTCTCCTCCTTCTCTTTCTCTTGCTCCCTCTGTTGTGAATTTTACGTAACAATTGCATCACGCAGCATTGTTGTACTTGTTGCAAGTCTATAGCAGAACACCACGTCTATAGCTTTGCAACTCTTGCATTATAAACATGCTTTATTACGAGTCAGATTACCTACTCGTATATAAAAAGTACAAATGTCATTAGGAAATCCGATCAGAGGGAATGGTAGCTAGGTACACCACAAGATAATCTGGCTGATCCCCCCCCCCCCCCATCCAGATTTCGAAGTAATGTCCTGACTATCTTGGTGGTTTTGAGGATGACCTCATCAGATTTTCCAGAACTGTTAGGTGTGTTAGGAGTTATTGAATCTGCTTGGAAGAATGTCTCCCTGATCGAAAATTTTCAATATTTAACAATTATAATATTTATGGTGTTATTCACAGATTTAAAAAACGGTTTGGGTGCCATGACTGTCAAAATCACTTTTATCGCAATTTCTTCCTGCCTATTGTCCGCTATGTTTATATTCAAGTCTTGTGAGATTGTGCGTGATTTCCTGTGTTTTCCACAGTCCGGACTTGCGTCGCCACACACCAACAGTTTTTCAACCACGAAAGCCTCAAGCAAGGAAAACATAAGAAAAATGCTGAAACTACTAAAATTGTTCAATAAACCTTCCAAGGCTTTATTATTAACTGGAAGCATAGTGGGGAAAACAATCACCCGAATTATTATGATCATTGATCACTGAAAGGTTTGATGAAATCACATTGTAGAAAAACAACAGTGGATCTCATGGCTATGTTTAGTAGTGAAGGTTAGAGCATTTTCATTTACACAAAAGAAAGCAAATTTAAGAAATTGGGACTAAACAACTGTTTAGCCTTAACTAAACCACTTATCAAGGAGGCTATTTAAAAAGAAAGGCTTCAATTTGCTAGAGAGCGTTAGGATTGGAGCTTAACGGAAGAAGGTCATGTGGTCTAATTACCCTGTTCCAAAATGTATGGGTGCATCAGGGTAAGAAAAGAGGTGGATAAACTGATACACCCATCATGTCTAGTATACATGTCTATCATCTCTGTGTTCTGCAGTTATTCAGGTTTGGGTTATGTACCCAAAGAATGAGGTTAGTTGATCTAAATATATTGAATGACCAGGTTATTCTATCAATAGATTTTTTTTTTATTTCCTGATGCCACATAAATATTGTAAGATAATGACTCCGGATTTATTTGGCTCTAATTGTAAATGGGGGCATGAGGGATTATTTTTACACATGAAATGGCCACCACAGATTCCGAACCCTAACCCCATTTAGAATCTTTGGGATGTGCTGGAGCAGACTTTGTGCAGTCTGACTCATTATTAATACAAGATCTTAGCGAAAAATTAATGCAACTCGGACGGGAATAAACTTGCACCGTTGCAGAATAATATCGAAACCATGCCATGACGAATGCGTGCTGTAATCAAAGGCATAGGCAGGCCAACGAAATTAGTGTGTGCGATTTAATTGATTTTTTTTATTGATTTTTTTTTTGGACGGCATATTAAAAAATAAAAAATTCCGGATCAGGGTGTCTGCCAAATGCTGTAAATGTGAATGATCAAATAAAACCAGAAGAGCTGCACAGGAATAGATGAATTAGTGTTACTGTAACCGGATAATTGTACACCATAAAACATAACCTCATAACAGTACTAGTAGAAACACTTAAATATTCCTTTTGTATTTCTTCCACAAAGGTAAAGTTGTAAAAATATTCGATTGAAGCCTGAGCTTTTAAAATTAGTTCTTTTTCTTTGAGCGTAAGGATGCTAGTCAGTATGCTAGATCTTGGGCGCAAGCTGGAGGGATTGGTACTCGTTTTCCCTCCCCCACCTCTTTGTTTCTGCGTGCGCATTTGTGGACAGTGTTTTACTTATTTATACTCCATTCATGTTAATCTTCACACTTTGAATGCAAATAATATGTAGATAGTGCTAGAGCTTGCCATAAACTGTGTGCACAGGTAACTCTCGGGTCTAATGAAGATGATGATGATTTATAGTCTTGCTTATACTTAGTTATAATCATCTGACAGGACAATCATTGTTACCCCTCGGATCACACCTTTACAACTACCACTTTTGTAAGTGTGTTTCTATTAGAAAAGGAAACTACATCTTTCCTCCGACCACATACCTCTCGATAACGAGCATACAATCAGTTGGACCACGTGTACGTGAGACGTCAGAGCCAAACCTGAACAGACTACACAGATTCACGGACACTTGATTATTTAATATCTCCCTTTCATGTGCTGCCTTACAGGAACACACACACAGAAAGTGGCTCAATTAGGCCTGTGAGCATCTCCTCCCCTGTGGATGGTGTGGTGTGGTTTTGTCCAAACTCCAAACTAATGACTGATAGAATGCAGCAGTAGGGACTGATGCAGTTTCATTCTGCTTTCTTCTGCTTTTTATTTCCGACTGCGCATTCTTGATTAGTAAATTTATCTTATTTGTGCTACTTTTGTCACTTTATGTGGCCAAGAAGCATCTTAACATCTGCGTTCACTGAAAGAAACCAGAACCGCGTATAGGGCTACAGGAAAACTGACAAGAGCGAAGGGGAAAAAAGACGATGCTGCTTTTAGCAAAGAGTTTGGTTAGTGGTAGGAATTGAGGTGTTATTTTGGTAGCAGAAATTACCTTTGTCAGGTTTGCTGTTTTTACAGGGTTTGGTTTTGAAATGCTTGTTTTATACAGTCAATATGAAATGTAGGAGCTTTTTTTGGTATTCAACTTTTTGTAATTTAGGTGCATGTCGTTTAGGGAGGGATGATTTAATGAAAAAGTAATCGAAACTGAAAAGTAATCAAATTTTATGTTATGTTATTTTGCCTTTATTCACCCTTTTTATAAATGTACTACCTTGTTAAAAGTCATGTGACCTCACCTGATGCAGTCAGAGGCACTAAAGCAGCATGGGGAGAACAGCAGGTGCTTGTACCAAAAAATAATTCAGTGAACTATAAGGGCAAAATAAAAAAATACATTTAAGAATAATTCATTAATTGTAATTGAGGTATAAAGTTCAATTAATGAAGGTTTTGGTTTAGGTCTTTTTGCCCACAGCTGTATTGCTGTGTATTTAACACATTGGTATTGTTTGTCTCTAAAAATAGTGAATATTTCTGCATACCTTAGCCCCCAGCTTGTATTATTGTAATTATTATTTTCCCATTTTGGATACCCTGAATTTTTTTGTGTTCTGGCAGTTTGCACCTCACTTGAGCAGCTTGCAAATTTAAAAGAAAATGCTGCTTGCAACCCAAAATACACAGCATATTCGATTCACTTCCTGCAGTTAGTTCAGGTCGGGGTCATGATTTCTTTCTCTGGGCGTTTGAGTCACGCAAGGGTTTTGCTTGATAGCGAACCATAATCAGACAATCTTGGAAGATTTTGGTTCTGGCTGACTGTTTATAATGCTGATTCTGCACTTCAGTGCAGTTTAATTATTTTTGCTTATGATGTTAGTAATAGTTTTTGGCAAGTGATGTGCAAAGGAGTTTAATGTTTCAATAATGTGTCGCTGCTTTTTTATGCTCCTCATTTTTAACAGTTTTGGTAGGTTGTTTTTGTAATCTAGTACATCAGTATTGATCGATACAGTGATTAGTTTCAAAGCACTTTTACATTACTCTGGATAAGGGCATCTGATGAATGATTCAAATGTAAGCGTGATCTCAGTGTTCTGATTGTTTAAAATACACAATTATTGTGTCAAATAAAAACCTTGACTGAATGAAATTATCCGGATGAATTGGTGTTCTCTCGGTATCTGTCTTGAGTTAATTGGCAAAGTTGAGAACACTGTTGCGGTTGTCAGTCGAAATCACATCGTTTACCCACTACTTCCCTTTCAGATTTTGAAACGAAGTTGTCACCCTTTTAAAATTTTTAGTCACCATACAAAGGCCTTTGGGCGTTCATTCATTAGTAAGGGTTCGTTCACCAGAGAACAGACTAGTGTAATTAGATTCCTCAGATAAGAGTTAAATTCTCAATCACAGTAATTAGAAACCAGGGATATGATCCCTTGCAGTAGGTTTGAAGGTCACCCTTTTTATCCAGTGCACTGTACAAGTTGGAAGCAGAATGAAACTGTTGGGGAAAGACCAGGGGTTTCTTTCACTGTGCTGTCTAGTGGGACACACTCAGCTCAGAGAGAGAGGGAGGGAGGGGGGGGGGTGCCGGCTGTGGTGCTTTTATTCACTCAGCCCCCTTGTCGGACCATGAAAACGACAGTGATTTGATTGTAATTAATTAATTAAGTCTGGTTCTTAAACGCTGCAGCCTTCTGGCCCACTGAGTGGCAGGCTGTGTGTGGGTGTGTGAGAAGGAGTCATGATAACATGCTCGTTCTTACTCGGTCTCTCCCTCTCTTGCAGCGCTATTTCACAGCACTTGTTTAGGATAAGCCTTAAATTGGGCTCAAGCAGAGTTGTAAAATCTGAATCCATCGCAGGACAATGACACTTTGAGTAACGTCATACTAAAATAGTTTTATGTCATCCTCTAAATGAGAATCAACCTGTTTTTTTTTTTCTCTCTTCTCTACGCAGGATGGAGCGGATGTCTGAGGAGGCGTTGAGGTTGAACTTGCTAAAGCGTGGTCTGGAATCGACTGACGAGAGAGAAGAAGCGTTAGCCAAGCGCCTGAAAATGGAGGGTCATGAGGCTATGGAGCGACTGAAGATGCTGGCACTGCTGAAGCGCAAGGACCTTGCGGCTCTGGAAGGAGCTGCTGTGGCAGAGGGAAAAGTACCCGGGGCCAGCCAAGGGCTAATGGCAGCCTCGGCCGTATATGAAGAGAAGCTGAACGGGAATTTTAGGAGCAGTGGCCATGGAGGACCCAGCAAGAATGGCAAAGAGAACATGATGGATGAACCTGTGGACATGAGTGCCAAGAGGAGGTGAGAGACCATTTCATCTCAGTTGTGTGTGTGTGTGTGTGTGTGTAGCCCTATGATAGACTGTCAACCTGTCCTGCCTTTCGGGATTGGCTCCAGCAGACCCCTGTGACTCCGAATTAAGGAGTGAACAGGCTTAAGAATGAATAAATGAAATGTTCTTGTTTGGTCAAAAATTAATAGTATTAGATTGTGAAATCTGGTCTTTTGTGGCCCTGCGAATCTTGAAAGCATGTAGAGAAATTTGTTTAAGTTTCTATCCCTGAGGCCTCAGTACACTTGCGTTTAAAACAGTTAGTTTAGTGTTGAAGAGAGAAACTTAGGTGGTTTTCTGATGATCGTTTATTTACATTTTTTTTTTGGTAGAAAGCAGGTATTTCTTGGCCATGTTTTATTCAAAAATGTCTTAAAAAAAACATAAAAGACTACATTCAAAAACAAATGCTGAATTTCAAGCAGCTCGAATTTCAACTTTCAGTCCAAAAATGCATGAAATCGATTTCTTTGGCTACAGATCGTCAGATCTGTTTTTGAACAGATTGAGTACGATTATAACTTTTCCATCATTTGGTGTGTGACATGTCAGTTTTCTTCCCTGCTCTCTGTTTTCTAGCGGTGTTGAGCGAGAGAGGTGTACTCCATCTCCAGATGTGATTATCTTATCAGATAATGAAGCGTCAAGCCCAAGAAGCACTCCCCACCCAGAGGAGCGCCGGCATCACCCCAACCTAGACTTGTTTAAGGTACGGAGTCTGTTGCACAAAGTATCTCCATCACACTGTTCAGCAGTTTTTATGCGCCAGTATCCTTCTCCCTGACTGTAATACACTCTGCTGTCTGTAGCACATGCAGTGTAATCTCCTGTTGTGATGAATCAGTCTAAAAACCTGAGACAAACCGTCTCCTGCTCATGTCACTCGACTGGCTGAAGGATCATAAATCTCACGTAACACATAGTCGTCATGTTGGTGTATGGAATGGGGACTTGTTTTGTGACCATGCAGGTAGTTTTTGTGTCCTCTCTGGTATACGTGGAAGCCAAAATGGCCTATTTTGATGCATTTATGATCATCAATCACCAAATGATTATTTTTTTTCCCCCAAAATTTGTAAAGTCATGATTCATTGGATCTGATTGCTCGTCAATAAGTGGAATCTGTTTCGGCACCTAAAGAGTCTCTTTTATTGTCTGTTCTCAGCTTATGTAGTTGGAAAAATAAAGCTCCTCCAAGTTCATGCTGCCAAATTGTGCGGTGCAGTGCTGTAGTGGTTAGCACTGTTTCTTCACAACAACAAGGTCCCGCGTTCGATTCTTGGGCAGGGGGGCTTTCTGTGCAGAGTTTGCATGTTCTCCCTGGGCTTGCGTTGGTTTACTCAAGTTTCTTCCCTCAGTCCAAAGACATGTTGATTGGTGATTTTAATTTGCATATAGGTGTGATTGTGTGTGGTTGGTTGTCTATGTATGTCTCCAGTCAAACCACTATACATTCGCATTTTACATTTACAGCATTTGGCAGATGCCCTTATTCAGGGTATATGTAAAAATATATGTATTTTACATATATTAATTACAACTGATCTTGCTCAGGGCCCAGCAGTGGCAACTTGGTGGTGCTGGGAATCGAACCTACAGTGTTCCTTTATAGCAGCCCAACCACTGAACTACTACCTCCCCCTTCTAGACCACCTATACAAAATATTACGTCACATGCTGCACCATCTGTGCTCACATTTGGGGAAATATACCTAATCAGTGTCGACTGGCTGCAGGCCTCCCTGCTCTTGTCTCCTGTGGGCAATTTGCTCAGTGCTGTTGGCCAGCAGCTGCTATAAATCGACAATATTTGGACGCGGCCTTAGAACTGCTGCGAAAAGCATCGTTGGTCATATTTGTACTAATATGCGTGTACAGATGCATCACATTTATCCATGTACGGATCACTGCATATCTGACTGCCTGGTTGTGTGGGTGTGTACGTGTGTGTGTGACTCTACAGGGGAAAACGGATGAGGAGAGGCAGCAGATGATCAAAGCTCTACGTGAGGAGCTGAGGCTAGAAGAAGCCAGGCTGGTGCTGTTGAAGAAGCTGAGACAAAGTCAGCTGCAGAAAGAGAACGTCATACAGAAGGTCAGCACTCCCACTTCCTGCCTTTAACTCCACTTAGCAGTGCCGCTAACACCATCTGGACACCTGGCTCACATAGTAAATTTTTTTTACCGAGAAATGCCAAGGCGCACATATCTGCATGTAGTTAGTCGTACCTGGGATATGTGCAGGTCCCTGAGATTAGCTTGTTAATTCTTGTTGGCTTTAGTGTTAAACAGCTTGGGCAAATGTAACATTGCATCATTCAAATGGGAGAAATGATCATCTTGTAGGGTTTTTTTAATAATCTTCTCTATCCTCATTTTAGTCTTTTTAGGTGTAATTAGATTTATTTAAAAAATGTAAAGGTTCAGAGGTGGGTAGTGACATGTAAAATTAACTAGTTTTACAGGATTTTATTAATGGAAACATACTTTTGCCTGATACATTTGATGGTGTTCCTCTGTTACTAAGTCTGTTATACATAATGAGAGTCTCGCAATAGGCTGAGCTATCTGAACTATGTACATAAAACCCACTAGTTTTTTAGTTTTTTTTTAAGTAAGGAAGAGGTAGCAAGCTTATCAGTGGAGACCTATGACCCCAGGTTCAATTAGCTGTTTCTTTAGAGTCTTAAGAATTGAAAGAAACGGTTACATTGATGCAATGCATTCTTATGTATGTACCAAAACAAGTTGCCATATCGGCAAACAGGGATTCCAGCTCCAACCTAAAAAAAAAGCATGATGCATAATAATTGACTTTTTAAGCGGGATTCTGAAAGCAGTAAGCTTTAAGCTTACTGTAGGTTACTATTTTGTTACCAAAAGTTAGTATTTCTTTGTGGATTCAGGATTTTCTCTTCATTTAATCAGCTACAAAGGAACAAGTAACTCGTAGTCTTATCATTAAATACTCCAATAGGTTTAAACATTTAATATTTTTTTATGTGACTAATTATTAAGCATCACTTGTGTGTGTGTGTATGTATGTATATATATATATATATTTCATTAATTCATCTTCTATACCCTCTTATTCTCGAATCCGGGGTCACGGGGGCCTGCTGGAGCTTATCCCAGCGCACATTGGGGGAGAGGCAGGGGTATGCCCTGGTCGCCAATCCATCGCAGGGCCACACACACAACCATACACACTCACATTCACTCCTTGCCCTTAAACAGCCTTCATGTTGCATGCTGAGGATAATTTTATGTTCCTGTCAATCTCAGAAGAAACCGGGGGTTAAAACGTTTGTTGTAAATTTATTACCTCGGTTCTGTGTTCTAACTTGTATTCCTGTTTTTATTTTATTTTATTTTTTAAGTACATAGTCAGACGGTAAAGAGTCCGCAATACTCGCCATACAAAATACATGCCTTATAAACCTACAACACGTTTCAGAACTGTGCTGAAAATTTTTTTAGATGGAAAAGCCAGAAAATTTTTAAAAACTGGATCTTCTGGAAACTAAACGTTTTTGGAAATTTGTTTTACAAACCTCAAACTTGTATTCAAATATATTCCAATTGATGATAATATGGGTTGAATTACACTAGTGAACATCTGTGTGTTTGGACGGTTGTCTCTTTTTCCATGTTAAGCTATGCGGGGGGAAAATTTGAACATCCTATTGAACGTGTTTAATATACTGAAAAATTTAGGCATCATGCTATTGCAAATATCTGAATTTCGTGTGTGTGTGTGTGTGTGTGTGTCTCCCTAGGTTTCAGTGGTTCAAAATCCCCCCTCCACAGTTCCACCCTCCACCATTCCAAGCTCACAGGGGATGACCAAACTGCCAGTGCGGCCTGGCATGCATTCGTCTGAGCCCCAAAACCTCCGCTCAGCACAGGTATGCGTGCGTGTGTGTGTGTGTGTGTGTGTGTGTGTATGTAATATCAGGGGTGCCCATTTACATTTTCTGTTTCTTTTAATGGCCTTTTTTCCTAGTTATTTGAATTTATTGTTTGTTATCGGAATGGTCTTTGTATACTCTTTCTGATTAAAAGAAGGCACAGTCTGATTTTTCCTCCTACAAAAGAGCCATCTGTCATCTGTAGTTCTATTATAGATCGCTAGATTTTACACAGCTGGTTAATGTCCCTTTATTAAATGTGACACAGCATTAATTGAAAATTCAGCAATTGCTGATCTCTAGTGGTCATCTGCTGAACTGCATCATTTTCATTAAATTGTGTTTGTTTCAGGGCCACACGGTGATCAGGTCTGCAGTCAGTGCCTCTCTGCCCCCCATGATGATGTCTCAGCGGGTGATTGCTCCTAACCCAGCCCAGCTACAGGGACAGAGAGTGCCCTCGAAACCTGGCATGGGCCGACCCTCCACAGGAAGCATGAGCAATGCAATCAACTACCAGCAGGTACGCGCATCCTAATAGCTTCAACAGAGACTCCAGACTATAGTAACAACTAGTTAATATGTAATGCACGGTTCCTGGTTACTGCACTGAAAGACTGCAAAGCATCATGTCAAAGTGACACCAACATTTATGGCACACCACCATCATAATCAACACAGACACTTTAAACTGATCGTTTTAGCTTTGTTCTGCAAATGAGCTGTTAACATGGCCCAGACAAGGCAGAGGCCTTTCTGTGTGGATTTTGCATGTTCTCCCTGTGCTTGCATAGGTTTACTCCAGGGACTCCTTCCACAATCCAAAAACATTTGCGTGGGGTTTGATTGGTAATTTTAAATTAACCATAGGTGTGTGTGTGTGGCTGTTCATGTATGTGGCCATGTGATTGCCAGGCCTAGAGTGTACCACTCTTGCCATTCGTCCTTCAGAAAGCTGGAAAAGGCTCCCTGTTTTGGGGAATAAAAGGGTTTAGAAGATGAACTAATAAATAATAATACCTAAACAATGCATTTCTACTTAACTTGGAAGTTGTGTGTGTAAGGGAGACTATATATAGGGAGACACTATAACATGAATGAGGCTAAGGCTTTCACAAATTGGGTTAACTTATTAGATAAATTTAATGATATCTAGCCACCATATAAATCGAGGAATCATTTAATTCCTGGTCCAAGTGAATGTTTGAGGAACTATTAGATTGCTGATCAGGGAATGATTCAAAGAAACATGTAGAAATCAATCATTTAATTGTTCATAATTTTGCTCGTCACTGGATGTTTACTCGTGTGTATGTGGTTTAGTCCGTAGAACACAGTGTGCTATCTCTCTTTATATCTACATACAAAAGTGACTTACTGAACTCTCTGATACAGGCTCATCATTGTTGTACCCTTATTTATGAATAATGCTCTGTGTGCACCACAGGCTGCTAGCCAACAGGTGGCGGCCTCGCAGCGCTCCGGCTCTTCAGCGGCCCTCTACATGAACCTAGCCCACATGCAGGCGGCTGGTGCAGCAGGTGTGCCAGGAGTTGGGGTGGGCGTGAGTGCGGTTAGCCCTTCTGCACTTTCTGGGAGCTCTAGTGTGGGTGCCATGAATGATCAGGCCAGCAGTCAGGCAGCCGCCAAACTGGCCTTACGCAAGCAGCTGGAGAAGACGCTGATGGAGATCCCTCCACCAAAACCACCTGCACCCCTGCTTCACTTCCTGCCCTCTGCCGCCAACAGCGAGTTCATCTACATGGTGGGATTAGAGGAGGTGGTTCAAAGCGTCCTTGACAGTCAGGGTGAGCCTATGAAGAACACACCAAACAAGTAGATCACATACTTGTGCACATACTTTATCCTTTTATTAAAGTCAGTGGAAAAACTGTTCACATGGGTACATTTAGCTTATCTTCACTGTTTGTGGTTCTTAAAAATTACAGGCTTTTCTGATCTGCATTATCAAATATTTACACTAAATGGTGTACACTATGTACACTAAATAGTGTACACTAAATATTCACAGAGTGTGAGTAGATCAACATTGTACATGTTCAGTTAGATGCACATCCCCTTTTCTGTGATATTCCCTGATCTACTTGTTAGAAAATATTACTGACAAATTGTTTAATGTATCAGCATCATCTACATTATCTTATAACTGGTGATGCAGAAAGGCAGAATATATATAATATATATAAAAATAAATAATTTTAATGATTTAAATCAGATTAATGCTGCATATAATCTGATAATAGTCAATATAATATTAATAAAGTGGTCTTTTTTCATTAAGTGTCAGTTGAACAGGAAGCAGACCTCAGTGTGGTTCTTGTGCTGTTGCAGGAAAAATAAGGGGTTCATTATCCCGCATGGAGCCGTTCTTCTGTGCCCAGTGTAGGACAGACTTCACCCCCCACTGGAAGCAGGAGAAAAGTGGTCGAATCCTGTGTGAGCAGTGCATGACCTCCAACCAGAAGAAGGCTTTAAAGGCTGAACACACCAATCGTCTGAAAAACGCCTTTGTCAAGGCTTTGCAACAGGAGCAGGTTGGTTTTTCCCAAAACGGGCTAAGCTTCAAGCGCACACATGTGACGCACATCACCTACTGATTCTCTGCTTGTTTGTGCTGTAGGAAATCGAGCAGAGGCTTCAGCAGCAGGCGGCTCTGTCCCCGAGCGCCGCTCAGACCGTCCCCAACGTCAGCAAGGCAGAGAGCATGATCCGACATCACGCACTCCGACAGGTACCACCCCTAATTTCATAGCAGGTACCACCCTTACTATCGGAGCAGGTACCACCCTTACTATCAGAGCTTGTACTACCCTTGAAGCAAGTAGCTCAGAAACCCTTGCATTACATTTACAGCATTTGGCAGACAGTCATCTCTTTTATATTACTGAGCAATGATATTATTGGTATCAGTCCAGTACCTTAACCACTTTCACCCCATATAAAATTTTTGTTTATATCAATTTGTTTATTTTCAAATGTGTAGAATGAAAGTTTGGTGACCAACAGCAAATCTGTGTTATGCATCTGTTAGACTCCTCAGCCACAGGCATCTCTGCAGCGGGGTTTATCCAGCTCAGCACGTGGTGTGCTGTCTAACTTTGCCCAGGCCTCACAGCTCTCAGTGGCCAGTGGGCTGTTAAGTATGACCAGCAAGCGCAGTGCCAGCAGCAGTCAACATGATAGCCGTAGACAGATCTATAACATCCCTGGTGAGTATATAGAACATTTAAACACACATTCTATGTCTGGATTATTTCTGCGTGGATCTAATTAGTATTCATGTTCTGTCCCCCGTCCCTCTCTGTCCTTTCAGGATTGAATATTGCCTATTTGAACCCAGGAGGCCACAAGGCATCCAGCCTCGCGGACCGGCAGAGGGAGTATCTGCTGGACATGATCCCTCCACGCTCTATATCTCAATCCATTACCGGCCAGAAATGAGCTTACACACACCCATACTGCAACCATTACCCCTGTCGCATGCAGTGCCTGTCCGTGTGCCTACCCAACTAACCCATGAGAATAACTCAGCCAGAAGAA
Organism: Sisor rabdophorus; assembly: GCA_026260075.1. NCBI lineage: Eukaryota > Metazoa > Chordata > Actinopteri > Siluriformes > Sisoridae > Sisor > Sisor rabdophorus. The sequence continues at coordinate 4,894,951 of JAOTQW010000022.1, forward strand.
CACTAGACTGTCTCAGCTTCAATGTTCTATTATAGCAAAACTCTTAATTTCTTGCTGTTTCTGTCAATTATCACCTTTGTTATTAATATTATTATTGATATCATTATTGCTTGTGTTACAGCTATTCTTATGTTTATTAGTAGTTTTAGTGACTTGTGGATTATTTTTCTGTTTAACAGTTTTATTTATTTTATTTCTCAAGGAAGGGGCTAGATTTCAGGGTTACTTGAAAATGTGTTGCTCTTTTCTTTTCCTTTCTTGGCTTTCCTCTCTGTGAAATGATGAGAGTTGGCTCACGTGTTACAAATTGCCCATTTATTTCATTATGTAGCCCACGTTGAAAGTTTATACATTTATAGTCAAGCTTTTTTAAAACAGAACAGTTCTATACCATATGATTAAAACATTCTTTGTAGCGAACACATTTCACAGCAAAAGAGCCCTGGTGGAGACTGTGTCTGATGGAATGACTGACTTTTCCAGTAATTAATTCTAAGGCACTGAGACGCTGACAGCAGTTTTGCCTTAAGAAGGCAATGTGATACATGAACACTAAGTGCTGTGTGCAGGATCTTTTGAAGCTAGATATTATATATACAGAAATTGGAGTGCATTCTGAGGCCAGGATTAACGCATCTTCCACATCCCCATAATGACATCAACGCTGTGTGACCATTCAGCAGCGTACGGAGGAAGCAAGCATCCAAAGGAACCGAATTTTCATTTAGCCTCAGTTTTTCTTCAGCATTTTTTCCCCCTCCTTGGCGGCGTCTCCTGCTGCAACGGTTGTGTATCTAAGAGGTACTTACCACAGGAGACGATAATCATCAAAAACGGTTAACAGACTATTCAAATATCTATAAGATTTATGTATAGCGTCTTAGCATGAGATAAGGTTTACAAGACGGAGGTCATATATCTATAAAAGCATAGGCAAGGGTCAATCACCGTGATGGGGACAACTCATGTGAGCTGCCTTTTTTCCAGGAGCACTTTTGAATTTTTTTTCTTTTTTTCAATCTGGAACTGAAAAATGGAGAGGAAAGAGGACATAGATATTTCATCTCCCATGCTCTTGTGATACAGATGTCACCAGACCATTTTAGAGGGAGTTAGGAGAGAGATTGTGTTGTGAATGTCAGACTATTGGTTTCTTTTTTGTATGCTTCAGATCCACCAGTACATTTCTGTAATGTGTACCTGTCTATAACTGTCTACCAAACCGTTTTCGATTTTGTCAGTTGTCAATTTTCGGCAGTTGAGGCCTGAATACAAACAGGGCAGTATGGCAGATGTTGCACAAGGTGGCAGCATTTGCAGAGTTGGTCAGTATGCAGTATCGGTTTCTCTGGTAGGTAGTTAAAACGTATAAGATCGCCAGTGCTAGATACCATTGAAACAGCATGTCTTGTTCTCACTATGCTAGTGTACAAGCACTTGCTTGACTTTTGTCAGTTGCTTTGTTTAAGCAATATGTGTAGATTACATGCGCCGACTACAAACGGGTGATCAAGAAAAAGAAAATCAATTTTTTCTTTCACTGCTGGTACCAGGGGAAAAGATAATCAACACAAAACAATTCCAAACAATCAGTGTTATCCTACAATGCATAGTATGGCCAAAAGTTTGAGGACTTCTTACTTGCATACCGAAAACTCTGCCTTTCCCCAAATGGTTAGCAAAAAAAATGGAAGCACACAGGTCAATATATAATGTAATAGTCTTTGAGTGGAACTAAGAGGCTCAAACGCTGTTTTAGCATGACTATTCTTTTTTAGTTTTCGGCATTGAACAGGCACCTTTATCCAAAGTGACTTGCATTTAATCTCATTTACCCAATTGAAAAATTAGGTGTTAAGGGCTTTGGTGTGGTGTCATTCGATGGTAGCGTGGTGGTCTTGGGGAATAAAAACAGAATCTCACAAACCTCAAACCCACTAAACATCTTTGGGATGAACTGGAATGCTGGCGGCACCAATCCTCCCCAGCCAACATTTTGTGCCTGAACTTACCAGTTTTATGTTTAACAATGTGGTGGAAAAACTTTCAAGATGTCAGAAGATGATCATAGAAGTGAAAGTAAATTAATTTGCACCATTTGGCAGATGCCCTTGTCTAAAGTGACTAACCTTATTTAAGAACGGAGAACTTGGAGTTAAGGGCCCACAATTTTCCAGCTAACACCTTCACCACAAAGCAACCACCTGCCCAACTCAATCTGGAATATTTTTTTTAAAAACAACAAAAAAACACTTGTATGTTTCAAAACTTGTAGCCATAAAGTGCAGGATGAAATCTAGTAATTGATCTAATAGAAGAATTCGATTCTTTTAACACATAGTCCGAAGTGGTTTTGGGTTGTTGGCTCTTTTTTTTTTAAACCATTCTTTCGGTTGTGTCCCTGCTTGTACGAGGGAATTTACAAACATTCTGATTCTTGCAGTTCACCAAAAGGTGTTTAATAGCATGTTGTTGAATCTGGCGCTCATTCCAGAAAACAGCAAAAGTTTTTTTTCTTTATAACTTGTCACCCGTTTGTTTATTCGATGGCTTCAACTGATATTCAAATTGTTGGCACACTGCAAGCACTTGGATAGTTTCATAACCACAGATTACCAGGAGCACTGAAATCATGTCTTTTGTACGTATGAGCACCAAAATGTGCAACTTTTTTGCGTTTCAGTTTTTCTTTTTCGGTTCAAGTGTTGAAATCAAGTTCAGCAGTATGTGTTTTGTGTAGCCGTATGTTGTTTTTGCCTGGGACAATAAGATGCAACTTTTAAACAAAGTCGTTAGCTGTGTTTCAGATTACAAACACTATATAATCGAAAGACAAATGAAGGGTCGGCACTTCATGTTATTTTTTTTATATATTTTTTTTGCACTAACCTTGTCCCATCATGCACCCCAGAGTAAAAAAGCGTTTAACCTTGCAGCAGATAATGGCCATATCTGCACCTGCAGTGCTGTTTTGAACATTCCCAGTTTTTACATTTGAAATGAGAAATGACGTAGCACAGCAAATGTTAGTTAAGTAAGCTAGCTAACATCAGGCAGCACTGAACCCAATCTGGCACTATTGTTTATATTGTGTGTTATTAATGTCCACTTTGAGTTGATTTGAGTCTCTCATGGACAAACAGTTGTTGATTGTGACTTGAGACACAGCTAGTAAAACTATCTTGGCTTTGATCACAGGTGCAATATTAAATGATTGTTTACGCTTTAGAGAATTTTTTTTTTATGTCGGACTATTTAATCAGCCCTATTTTTAAAGGCATACGATGTCTTGCCCCTTTAATTCGGAGCATCTTGCAGGCTGTGTGTAGTCAGTCTCCTTTCTCTCTCCTAATCTCTCTGCAGACTGTAATGGATGCATCCAAACACATTTCTTAAGATTCACCAGTCGGGATTTTCGAAATGAAAATTAAAATTTTCAACTCTTGTTTTTTCTAGAGGTTTTAAAATAAAACTTCTTTTGATTCGTTGTTTTTAGTTTGGTTTGATTTTTTGCTTGTTTGATTTGTAAACTTTCATACAAAAAAATCTACATGTATTCAAACAAAAAAAAAAACTGAACTATGAGATGGCAACACAATATTTACTAGGTCATAAGTAATAATGACTTATTGTACATATGCTTTTTTTTCTCCTTTGAATTAAAAAATGAAATAAAAACGGTTGTATATTGTGTAGAAACGCAAGCAAAAAGCCATGAATATTGTGAAGCTTGTCATTTTGTTTAGTGATCACTGTGTATTATTGTGTATCAAATGTGCAAAATGTATGGGATTATACTTCTGTTTATGAGCTAATGCATTTTTCCCACAGGCTGTCTGTTTTTTGTAGTATGTAGTATTTGCAAAAGGAAAAAAAAAATTGTCCTGGTTGGAGCGTTTGGTTCGTTCTTCGAACTGGGACATAATGGGATAATCTTGTATACTTGTTACTTTTTGTGTGTGCGCGTGTGTGTTTGTTGCTTTTTTTTGTCGAGAACATTTGAAGTTAAACCAATGTTTGGTGAATGCATTGAGTTCTCTTGTTATCCCATACAAAGTGTTGGTCTCACACGTATGCAGTGAATCAAACATTCAACAGTATTAATCCAAACTTCACCGAACCCAAAGTGCTCAACTGTAGATATGAGACGAGACGATGCACACTTCATTTACCTGGAGTTGAACTACAGGGTGTCCTTTACACTTTTGGGAGACTATGTAAATCTTACTTTTTTTTTTTTTTTTAACTTCTCATGCTATATGCTCTTATTTCATTATGCCTTTTATTCATGTCTTGTCCCAAGTAGGGACTTTGCAATGCTCTTAATTTTCCATGAAAGAATTTTGCCTTTGACTGTTCTATTGCTTATTAGTTTGTTTGGTCAGTTTCTAAGACAAAAATAAATGAGACCATTTTGCACACCTCAGTATTGATTATGAAAGAGTGTGACCTCCAGTCATCATCGTACACATTATACTGTCCGTAATTCTTTGATGGGACAATCAGCTTTTTCTGGAGACGAGCATTTTAGTTTGTCTTTCCACTATGTAATGTATTACAATTACTCGGATCATAGTTTTTTTTTCTTTCTTTTTTTTTAATAATGTCCTGAATTCCCCCTAAATAGTCACTTTTAATGAAGTGTGTGATACTTAATTCTTTCTCTTTTTTTTTTCTTTATCAGACTTGGCAGCAGTTTTTCCAGTTTAAATACACAGAACACTTGGCAATATGTAAATCATTATATATTTTTTTTAATAAAAATCTTGGGATTTACTATTTTCTGGTCTATTAGGAATTGGCTTTAACATTAACAAATTTCAATCAAGGCTAAAAATGTGCTTTTTTTTAATTTTATTTTATTTTGGTCATTTAATCCAGACCTTTTGCACATCCTTGATATTTTAACTGTCTAAAAATGAAGCTTAAAAAATGCTGTTTGATTACTGCCAATTGATTAACAATTGTGTTGACTGAAAAAATAAGCTAATTTTGGAGGAAATAACTTTGTAATATTTATCTCTTGCAAGCTATGTTTAATAAAGGATGGAACAGTTTACCTCGGAGAGAAAGTGACTTCTTTTTATGACATGCTATTCTTTTCTTCTTTTTAAGCGGGTAAAGAAGGTGAAATGAAAATTTCTTTCCCTACATGGATGAAAGCTTTTTTTTGTGTATAGAAAGTTCTAAGAGTAAAAGTGTCCTTATGAGACTGCAGTAGGGACGCAGTAAAGAATAATCGAGAACGCTTGATTGTTCTTTTTTGGCATGTAAAGTGTGGCAAAAAAGTATTTAGCATGTTACATGTACTTGGCACTGCAGGATTTGAGTTCCTGGTGGGTGTTACTGGTGGTAGCCTTTGTTACTTCGGTCCCAGCTCTCATTAGGTCATTCACTAGGTCGCTCCATGTGGTTCTGGGATTTTTGCTCACCGTTCTTGTGATCATTTTGACCCGTTGGCGTGAGATCTTGCATGGAGCTCCAGATCGAAGGAGATGTTATTTCTAATAATTGCTCCTACCGTGGATTTCTTCACACCAAGCTGCTTACCTATTGCCTGGTGCAGGTCTACAATTTTGTTTCTGGTGTTTTTGGAGTTTGAAGTGTGATTGTTTGAGGTTGTGGACAGGTGTATTTTATACTGATAAGTTTGAGTAGGTTCCATTAATACAGAGCCTCTTACAGAAAAAGTTACAGATCTGTGAAATATTATCCACCATACTTTCCAAATATATTCTTTCCAAAACACAGATTTTTTTTTTCTTATTTTGTATCTCATAGTTGAGGTTTTCCTATTGTTTGCCTCTCATCTCATTTAAGTGGGAGAACAATTGGTGGCTGACTAAATACTTTTTTGCCCCACTGTATGTCTGCAAAGGCTTGATCGCTATAGTTCTTCTAGTTGCTTTTGCAGGACACTGAATAAAAACCTTGCCAGTGATGTGTTCTTATTGTAATGTCTTGCAATGCTGCTGACGTCCAAGGATATTTAGCACAGGGGTTTGACTTTCTGTTAAGTGATTTGATTATTTTCAGGAATTATAATTTCCAGAGCTATATCTCTGTGGAGCAATGAGTTGTAAGGTAGAGAATCATTCAAAATTCACATCCACCCACCTATTCCACATTGCATAAATAGCTGCATTCCTGTAAAAAAAAAAACGACTGCAAAAAGCATGTAAGAAAGAAGCCTTTTTTGTGAAGAGGTGTTTTTTGTCTTATTGAGGGAGAGTAAAGAGTTGTTTTCCAACCTTCGGGGCAAGTGCATGCAGTCAAGTGCATGCATGCAGTCACAGACACACTCGAACCCACCTCCAGTTATACGGAATGCTATGTGACTTCAAAACAGTTTTTTGTTAAAAATCAATCATCTGCATAAAAAATTTTTCTGTTTCAAGAATAAACATAAGAGTAAAAAAAAAAAAAGAATGACTTTTTTCGGATTAAGCAGGATTCATTTTGAGGGGGAAAAATGAGAGTAATGTTTTTAATCACAGATATTTATTAAAACTTGTCTCAATAATGCTACAGTTCACATATAAATGATAAATTACTGTTGGAGGTTAAGTTTGTTGAAATATGTGCCATACATTTATATTCATATAATACTTTGTATTCATCAATTCATTCTTCTTCTATACCTGCTTACTCCCTAACCTGGGGTCACAGGGGTCTGCTGGAGCCTATCCCAGCTTACATAGAATGAGAGGCAGGGGTACACCCTGGACAGGTCACCAGTCTATCGCAGGGCCCCCTCCTAGATGAACAAACACACATACTCGCACTCATTCCCATGGGCAATTTAGAGTCACTATTTAACCTAATGTACATGTTTTTGGACTGCATTTTCCTCCCACAATTCAAAAAAATGTACGTTTAGTGTTGATTTAAAATTGTCTGTAGGAATGAGTGCGAGTGTGTAAAAAAAATATCTATCTATCAGTGTAGTTTTCAGAAACTGGCACTGGTGGGTAAGATATATAGATGATCATAACAAATTACGCACAGATTTATTTGTAATGTCTAATTCATTCATGTAACCTATTTAAAATTTGAGGGCATCTATTTATTATAGGCAGTATTTAAACATTTTTACTTGCCATGGTAATTAGTTTATAAGGTGTTACCAAATGATTAAATTAGTTGACACAAGACAAATTGAAATTATAAACGACTGGTGTAAGTAAGTTCAAATAACTTTGTTTTTTTTGTGTACCTTCAGGCTCTAAAAAAAGTATTGGTTAATAAGTAACGTTTGCGTTACATTGTTTAGACTATGAGCAAGAAATACAGTTGATGAACTGTAATTTCTTTGTCATCCCTGTCTGCACACATGTTTTTTCTGATTAGCTCCCATTAGTCATCAAGAAGTTTAAGACTGTCACTGTTAAAGAATGCCGCCAGCCTTTGGTGGTGAACACATACCGATATGAAACCAGCCCTACTTCAGTCCTCCAACAATTCAAGACCTGCCACTGTTTGCTTCATTTGTTGGATTCCTCCCCTCTCTATTTAGTATCCAGGTTCATACAGTTCATGCTGAATCATCAGTGGAGCCTCTTTGGTTATGTGCCTTTGTGATTTTCCAGTGTTTATAGATGTTTGGTTCGAAAATATAATTGTGCATAATTACTACAGCCTTCAGGTCTTATGGTAGTTAAAGAGCAGCTTTCACAAGTTCATTGCTATTATAATTCTTTGATAACATTCATTTATTCATTTTATAGATCGCTTATTCCCTAATTTTGCGGTTACAGGTGTCTGCTGGAGACTATCCCAGCTCTATAAGTGCAAAAGGCAGGAGAGGTCAGATGTGCTACACATACCTACACTAACTACTATGGGCAATTTTTTAAAATCACCAATCAACCTAATGAGTATGTCTTTGGACTGTGGGAGGAAACCGGAGGACCCGGAATAAACCCACACAAGCATGGTGAGACCACTAAGCCACCTTGCCGCCTATTTCTATGACGTCCATTGATTGAACATTTTTATCGAAAAAGTTTTTGATTTTGTGAAAAGCGCCGCACTGTGGCTTAGTGG
>JAOTQW010000022.1:4969698-4980005 GCA_026260075.1 Sisor rabdophorus
CCTGTCGTGTCCCTGTCGTGTCCCTGTCGTGTCCCTGTCGTGTCCCTGTCGTGTCCCTGTCGTGTCGTAAACAAACTGCAGCTCATGTGGAAGCGCCGTCTTTACTATCAGCACCTTCTTTCTTTCTGTCCCTTTTTTTTATCTCTTCTTTCCTCTCTCTATTTTTTTTTCTTTTCTGTCTCTTCTTTCTCTTTTATACTCTTCTTTTTCTCTTTTTTCCTCCTTCTCTCGCACTCTTCTCTCTCTCTCTCTCTCTCTCTCTCTCTCTATTCCCTTGTCCTTACGTTCCCATGGCAGACCGATTGGACATAAAGACCTGAAAACTCAAGAACACAAGCTGTTTATTATATGCTGCGATGGACCTTTATCAGCCAATCAGAATGCAGTATTTACATCTCACTGCTATGGAGTACATTTTACAACACTATCCCGAGTTGGAGATCTATGCCATACAGCACTGAAGGCCGTGCAGATTGCGGCCTCTGCTGGTCAAACAGTGCAGTTACAGTAATTGCACATTTCAGAAAAAAAGCTTCTATAGCAGGTGAGCAAAAGTCCACACTGTGAACATTCATTCATCTTCTATACCTACTTATTCCCTAACTTGGGGTCACAGGGGTCTGCTGGAGTCTATCCCAAAAGCACATAGGGCGAAAGGCAGGGGTAAACCCTGGACAGGTTGCCAGTTCATCGCCGGGCCACACATGGAGAAATACCATTCAACCTAATGTACATGTTTTTGAACTGTGGGAGGAAACCAAAGAACTCGGGCAGAATTTAGCAGGGAAAGACCCCTTGCCCTGGGAAAAAAACCTCTACACCACCCACGCTTCCCACTAGTTCAGTGTGTATTATAAACACCCCAGGTATAATTAGGATTCACCTATGACCAAATCATCTAAAAATTCTGCTGAATTGATGCACACTCGGCTTAGAGAATAAGAGAAGTGTAGTGCACGATAACTCGCACGGGGTTTTGGATCGGATATGAATCAGATTTGTGCAATAGCGTCTGCTATGTAAGCAGACAGATTGGATTCTCACCTGTCCATACGAGTCAAAAGAAAACAGACAGTGGAGCGTGATGTCAACTCCGCTATACATAGTGACTCGTAGCTGAGGGGGAAATGATTCCTCATGTATCGCGATTCGTTCTCTAAAGATTCAAAAGTTGTATTAAAGTAGCCAAAGATTCCTACTCCAAATATATAGCTATGTAGTAATTTATACTTTATTGTACTGTTCTCCTGGTGTGTGCGGGTTTCCTCCGCATACTCCAGTTTCCTCCCACAGTCCAAAAACATGTACAAAAGGTTGATTGGTGACTTTAAAACTGTCAATAATAGTGAGTTGTTTTTTCTCTGTGTGGCTCTGCAATTGACTGGCAACCTGTCCTCTGCCTTTCGCCCTATGAGCACTGGGATAGGCCCCAGGAGCCCCGACACGAGCCCGAGTTAGGGAATAAGCAGGTAGAGAAGATGAATGAATAAATATACGAACACATTTGTATTTAACTTTTTTTTGTTGCTTTGGTCCTTCTGGTATCCAGGTGATGGATATTCATGTCTGCTTAGCTTGTGCACAGAATAAATTATTTGCATCATATTGATCTATGATCACTTTAAGTTTGTGATGCCTTGTGATGATGTAACATTATGTAATTCTGCTTGTATGGCCCGGGCTGTAGACAGGTAGGCTTCCTTCTAACATTTTCACATATGAAGAGTTGTCTCTTGCACAGGCTCATGGGATTGTAGGGTTTCCATAATATCCATATTTCAAAATCTGTCAAGAAGTTTTAGATCATCCAACAGACTTTCTTTTTTTTTTCTGCGTTTTTTTCGGATTCGAAAGCTTTCACGGTCAGTTGGAAGTATGTGAGCCTAATAGAATGACGTCCTTACAGTATCTCGTTCTCTGTTGATGTGTATTTGTCCTCTGGTGGGGGTGGGTATCTCTGAGCACCTTACTATTGGAGCCGATTCAAATGTCAGTACTTGTTTAAAATGGAAAAAACTTGCAAGTAACGGATCAACATTTTTCTTTCACTTTCGTTTGGCAAATCTTTCCCACGGGGATTAGAGTCCATGCAGAAGTAGTAGATCACTTTTCAAGTGCTTGGGGTGGAATCAGACGAAGGCCAAATCTTTTTTAGTGATCTGCTATGAGACATCTGTTTTGTACACGCCACAGCCTGCCCGGCTGTTACACTTCCACTTTCTGTTTAAAAAGTTCGGCCTCTTGTGGTCCGTTAACATCATGTTAACAATTTAACATTCAAAAAGTCCTCATCGATGCATCTAACACTCTAATTTCCCCATCACCTCTAGTCCCTGGTAGCCCATCACCACCACGTTCATGCAGACACAGACAGACATTGCACATGGGGTTAGAAAATCATGGAATTATTTAGATGTGTTTCTGGTGAAAAAAATTGTAACTAACATTATAACACGTTTGCATCGTCAGCCTCCTCTTCATTTTTAAGTCGTGAAGTCTGGGTCATCAACAAAGTCAAGACTTTGGGGCCTGTTTCAGCATTTCAATGTGGTGATTTGTTCTCGCCTTAGAAAGGAAACATATTTTAGTCTGGCTCGTATTTTGTATTGCCCTTTTTTCCTGCACCGTCTCTGGCCTTCAGTCGATTGTTTTTAGAGCCTCAGGTTCTTGGATGCAGATCGAGTAGCTTTAGCTGAAGTTACAGCATCGAGGAAGTTGCGCCACCATGAACAGCATGATTAAACACACACACACACACACCACACAAAAGAGATGACCGTCTCGGGTTGTTAAAGCTACTACTCACCCTGTTTATTAGGAATAACTCATATCTACAGGTTTGCCCATTTCTGCTCCTTTTTTTTTTTCTTGGTAGGCAGCAGTTATTTCCTGGAATGGCACCGATAACCTTGAGTTCATTTCACCATTTCAGGCAACCTATAAAGCCTTTTCTTTCTTTTCTTTTTTTACACCGTGCAGATTAATTGCGATACTTAATCATGTGACAATCTTTAGTTGTCATTTGTTTTGCTGAGCTCCGTCGAAGCGGTGAATCGCGACGTGTAAAACGGTGACCTGCTTTTTGTGGAATTAACTGCGCTTTAAATAGCTCCATGTTGGACAAGATGTTGGATAAAATTTAACACGGCAGGACTGAAATAAACAACGGAATGGAACAGACACTAGCAGGTCTTTTTCCCCCCCTTTCACTGATCGTCATCTCGGTCTTGTTTCTATTTCGGAAAGTCGTGTTTGCATATTGCTGATCTAGTCAGCATTTTGATGCAGTACATCGGCTTAAGGTCACCGCTACCGGCTCTGTGCTTTAGAGCTCCGGGTTCTCATTATTTAGTAAAACTGTGCTGTTTACTGTTTCATGTCCTGGTAGACGGTATAAATGAATGGCACGTTGTATAGCGTTTGGGTGCACAGATGTCCTTGTGTGCTTGTGTGATGGCTTATCTGCCCTGTGTGGCATTCCACTTTGTCATTCAGCGACGGCATGCGGCAGCCGAGCTGACATGCCTCAGAGCCAGTCGGTGCTCCCGGTTGGAATTTACGTCACTGCCAAGCCAGCCAGTGTGCGAGTCGGTGGGGCGGGCTCTAGAGACATTTTGTTTGACATTGTAAATAAGCGAGCATAGTTGTTAGTAAGAAGTCCGTTGTACACCACAGCGCCGTCCAGCTCCAACAGGAGACAGGAAAAGAACAGAGAGAACATCCAAAGCTAGTCGACAGAGACCCTCCTCCACCCTTGTCATGTCAGTTTTTTTTTTCCCCCACTCTGTCCTTTTGTCTGTGCTTTGTGGCTGTTCCTTTTTTCCTTGCCTGACCCCTACCCCACTTCTCAAGGTAACTTCAAACAGGAAGTTGACTCTCTGTGAAAAGGGGTGGAGCAGAAAAAGGGTGAGGAAAGGGAGGGCAGGCAGACAGACAGGCGGGCGGGCGGAAAGGCAGGCTGGCTCTAGGAGGCTGGAATTACAGCGTCTAAGGACAGTCAGCTGAGCCAGTGGAAGTGAAAACAAGCTGTCTGGGATTTGAGGGGAAGAGAAGAAAAGGGTGGGATCCAAAGAAGAGGCGGGCCATAAGTATCGCGTAGCATGCTAGATTGCTTACTTGCCTGTGTTAAAGGGAAAGGAGGCAGGAGATTCTTTGGCCAGCACTTGCTATACTGATCTTGGTCTCTCTTTTCACTCACTTTCTCTGCTGTTTTCTCTCTGACTTCTTAGTGAAGCAAGGGTCAACTGAAAGACAAATGGAAGCGTGGCAGACGAAAACAAACGGGCCGACAATTGTAGGTTCCTTCAGGAGAGTCGGTCGGTGAAGGAATGGAAAGGGATGGGGGGGCTGTGTATTTAGGAAAGGGGGGGGGTTAGAAGTTGATGGAGTAGTGAAAGCAGTGGGGGGGGGGGGGTTTGTTGCTTTCCTCTCTGTTTTGGGATCAGTGTGCAATGCCAACTGCCTGCCCCACATACAGCCTTTGTTTGCTCCCAGGACAGAGCCTGTGGACTCTTTGAGTTTTTCTGTCCACCTCTAAAAGAAACTCGGACCCTCCTCCAGTCTGCAGTGCACTATGAAGGGCATGAGGTAAGTGTGACATCTGTTTTTGGGCAGTGCTCCAACAAAAACCAACCTGTGTCTGGTGTTTTGTTGTGTCTGTTTCCCTGTCTGTCTGTTTTTTCTCTCCTCGATGGTGCTTTTCCTCCTGCGTTTGCCCTCTGCATTCGTCTTAAAAAAAAATTATACATAAATTCTCTAGAAAGCTATTTTCCCCCTGTTTATTCTTTCTGTTAGCACGTGTCGTTATCACATGGAGATGTTTCGTTTTGGACAAATTAACCGAGTTGGTAGAAGAGCTAATTGTGTCCCCTAAACAAAAGTCCTGCTTCACCTTCAGGGCCCAGTCTTTTCGGGCTTGTTTATACTTACTGACAGTGATGTAGCACAGAGGGCAAATCCGATGGTAAAGTCAACTACAAAACGAGTTGATTCCAAAATAAGGTTTACAGCCAGTTTTATAAGAGCTGTTAGTCTTTTTTTTTTTTTTTTCTTCTTCCTCTTCTTCTTCTTGTGTTTCAACATCTCCCGTGGGTTGCTTTCTCCTTATTTCATTTGTGCTAACTGAATCGGAGATACATTTCGATTTCTGTTCTACCTCTAATTGAAAGTTTCCACTGGTACCTTAGATAGTAGAGTCCTGCATGGCGGGGGGGGGGGGGGAGCTAAAAATAGCTCCAAGATACTGCCAAATCCCTGTGCAATTTGATGTTTGCATGAGACTTGAATATCGTTTAAGCCACTTACTGTTCCATTTGCAGTATGAAACACCCCCCCCCCCTCCTCCTCCTCCAAAGAATCTATAACGCAAGCGTCGATCTGTGGAAGGGTGATCTTTTACACGTTCTGTCCGTTGACCCTGTGTTCCGTTTATAAAGAAAGCTTTTAAAAGTACACTTTTGTTTGCTCTGCAGCTAGCGTTAGCTTGTCGTACTCGCCTGTGCTAGTGGGGCCTGTTGGCGTATGAAGGTCACAAGAATGTGAGAGCGGCTCGCACAGTCACTCAGTCAGCAGCAGGAGCGTGAGACTGAGAGGACAGTACATGCCTCACAGACCATCACACAAGAGGGGCTCTTTCAGCATCCACTCGCCCCCCCCCAGAGACACCAGCATGCAAATTGGCTCCTCAGGTTTAACACGGGGTCAGCAAAAGCCAGCGCAGGAGTCTGTTACCCTCTCTCTTTCTTCTTTGCTACTGTATCTGTCTCTCGCTTTTTTTTTTCATCCCCCAGTATCTTACTCGGTTTCCCTCCCTCTCTCCTCTATTGAACGACCTTGAGCGATCAGTACTGCTTCCTGTACCAAGGACATCTCGAACACAAGGTGCATGGAAATTACTTGCAAGTCACATGCAATGTCTGCCGTTATTCCCTTCCCCGCCGTCTTTAGATGTCCAAACAAGCGGAAGGTTATTTGTCGGTTAATTCGTAAATTATTCGCTTTGTGTTGCTCGATGGTGTGTTTTTGTTGTGGTTGACGATTAACCCGAAACTGCGACAGTTTTTCCCGACCGCCCTCAGTGTGAGTGTCGCTGTAGTTAATGAGTCTGAAATATCAGTAGACTTGTGTGTTTAGAATCCTTGGGATGACCTTCTCATATCATACTGGGTTGTTGGGGTTTTTTTTTCTTCTTTGTTTTGGAAGAAAAGCCATCCGTGCGCATATGCTGTGAAATGAAACCCCTGTTTATTTAAAGATGTGTTGAGTTTCACAATGTGTAGGTTTCACAGTCAGGGACATTCTGCAGCACTTGAGTGAGAGTTCATTACCACGCCATGTTATTCTTACACATGTGTAAAATGTGCTTTTTGCCTCCTGCTAAACCAATCGCATGCCTTTGTGGCAAATTGTTTGGCACCCTGTCTTTCAGTACCGGTCCCCCTCTTCATACCTTCAGCACTTAGATGTCTGATTAGGTCGTGTTACTACTTCATATCTGCTCTCAACGTGTGATGAGGGTGGGGGTGGGAAAAAAAAAAAAGACGTGGAATGATAACATGATTTAGAGATCGCTGCAAGCAGCCCCCCCCCCCCTCAACTCATCTTTTAAAAGTCTGTTATACTTTAGATGAATTTGTGATTAATCTAATCCTTGGCTGTAAATTGTGAGGAACTGCCTCAAATACCAATCATAGCTTAGCAACTGCACAATTAGTCAAGGGCACCTTGGAGGAACCTTCATATTCCAGATGTTGGTAGCTGGGCGACGAACTAAAATCAAAGCCTTAACGTTTTGTTTTAATACTGCAAAAAATACTTTGTTTACTATTAATGAATAAAATTGTATATATATAAAATTCACTGGCTCCTTCTGTTGCTCAGTTGAGATCTCAACTCCACTTCGCCACTGACTGGAGCCGGCGAGTCGCGCAACTTCACACGCAGTAGTACGCCTTTATGGTGAATGGACTTAAAACCATTTAATTACAACTATCTCACGTGAAGTGTTTTCATTTCTTCCACTTTTCAAAAAACGATTAGCTTATGAAAGGTTGACTGCTTTGATTATTGGCCTGTTGAAGAGATTACTAACTTTAACTAGGGTCGAGCTTTAGTATTTCCCCCTGTGACATGTTTCTGGGAGAGCGCACAATTATTAAACCTCTCAAATGTAGAGTATGTTCAAGCCAAGAACATAAAACCGGTGGAGTGTTCTGAATGGGAGGGATGGCATACTGACAATCACGTGACCAGCAGCCAATCGTGGGTCCCTGTGAGTTGATGTTTGCAGAAAAGTAAAAAATGTCCGCTTGGTTATTGCTCTGCCTTGTAACGCAGCATCTTGAAAAGATTTGGGTAAACACGCGTCTCTTCTTCACCCTTGCTGTAGCTGTTTTATGTAAAGGACGGCGAGAACGTTTGGATGTCTTGTTTTAGAAAGCTACCGTGGTAAATCTTCACCCCAGTGAATTAGACATAGCACAGCAACAGAACCTGGGGGTGGAGCATAGTGAAGTTTTAATAAGGCGCTGTTGACATTAGTCATGGACTTTGGACAGGGCAGGAGGCGCAGTGTATATCAGTGAATGGTTCCGTATAAAAGATGGAAAACCACACGTACTTGAACAATGTGCATCTTTGATTTTAATCATAAACATTATTGACATTATTTTTTTTTTTTTTTTTGCCTGACTGTAGTTCGGGTGTTTTCAGTTTTTCACCTCTGATTTAGTATTTTGGTCTTTCTTAATTATTCCCGAATAAATGATTTTTTTCTGTGGTTACGTTGTGCTTCATATGCACTAGTATTTGCGTAGTCCATCATTTAAATCTTGCTTTGTGCAGTCGTATGTCCGGGAGCAGACTTTCTGTTTGTGTTTCAGAATGAGGATTCATTACACATAGAACGTGGGGCGTAAAAACCAGGTCCTCATGAGGTCCTTCTGCATAACAGACATTATTATGGAGCCAATTAACTGCAACCTATTTTAGGCCACCAATTTATCCATGCAGCCGTAGAAGGTGTGAAATGGAGGTGCGCACCATAGCTAAGAAGCGCTGTGGCGTCACCTGCATAAGACTAGCAAAAAAAAAAAAGAGAGAGAGAGATCCTGCTGATTCAGCTTCTACAGGCAGCATCGACTTTCTGTGAAGCAGAAAAGAAGTACTGCCGGTGTGGCAGGCGCACAGGTCAGGAGAAATCCAACACCACCACTGCCCTGTTTGCTGAAGGGCAAAAGCAGTCAACGCTCGTAAGCACAAAAAATGCAGACAGCTTGGTTATTTGTGTATCAAAGAGAGGACGGAATGTGGTACTTCTGTGGTTAAGGTGCTTGTATTGATGATCAGTAGCTCGTGGGTTTAATTCCCCATCTGCCAATGCTGGGTGCCTGTGCAAGGGCCTTAACCCTTCTTATTTAACTGCTCAGTTAAATAAAAGTCACTCGGCATCAGGCCATTTGTAATGATGTAATTATTGGCTAGCTATTCTTTTGTGACCCAGTAGGATAAGTCGACGCAAGATCCTGAAATGGTAGCTCAGTGGCTAAGCTGTTGGCCTTCTGAACCTTTGATCAGTTGGCTAAATAAATGTAAGTCCCTCTGGATGTACCACATGCCAGGAACGGAAATGTAGAAGGCATGACCAGGGTTCTGTACATTAAATCCTGCTGTTTCGATCATTTCTTAAATTAACCTCCGTGAATCGAAAGCAAACAGTGGTTCACATCTGTCCAGGGCGATTGACTTCGTTTCCATCAACACATGATTTATTTATTAAGTGTTTCTGCTCTAATGCCATCGATCAGTGTTTTCATTTGAAAAGCACTAGATCCTATGCACAAGTATGCACATGGCTGTGGGTCTTTGGCAACGGTCTGAAACCGCCACGCCCCATCTTGTTTGTGGTAATGTATGCAAGCGTGTCCCGCTGCATTTGACCTACATAGTGATGCCACACAAGTGCGATTGCTCCTCTGTTGAAATTCAGTCTCTCTTTCGCATTCTGCTTGTATTGCACAAGGCCTGGTTGTCTTTACTCTCGCTCCTGCGCCAGTGGCACCCCACCCAGCTATTTTAGGCTTCCCTTTTTTTTCCTGCCACAGTGGTTAAAACGAAAAAGTGTGAGCAGTACCGAGAGTTCCCCAGAAGCACAAGCTCAGGCAGGTTAAACTTGTGAGCAGAATTCCACTCGTGCCATAGTAACCTGCCAGCTTCACTTTCTAGGCACAAAGCAGTGTACGTGTCAGTGCGTATATGGGTGATTTTTATTCCCCCCCCCCCCACACACACACACGCACACACTTCTGGGATCTTGTTGTGGCCTCCAAATTGCACAAGACAGGCTCTGTTGCGCCTCTCCCGTCACTTCTACTGTGTAGCCCAATGAGCAGCCGTGTACAGACAATGTACTTTATTTGTGTTTTTAATTGAATCTCTTTAAAGTTTATGCATTGTGAGATATTGAAGCTCGTCTCTTATACACTCGTAGAAAATCAAAAGATGTCTGGAGACTCCTTTGGAGCAGCTGGAACAGATGCTCAGCAGAACCTGCAGTCCTTCTGGCCCAGAGTCATGGAGGAGATCAGGAACCTCACTGTGGTACTGCTATATAATCGCTCTAATTGAAAGGGTAAAAGCATAATTATGCTCGAGAGGAATTTCGATTGAAGGATAGAACGGGACGGAAGGGTCAGATTTTGGGAGTTGCTAGGTTTATTAACTAACGCTTTCTAGTAGTCACATCAAAGTGATGACTATCATGGTGAAAGTTGTTGGAATCCTTTATATGTACTGAAATATCTGTAAAATGATGGTGTTAAATGTTACTTAGCTTGCTGTGACACACACTCACTGTGTTTCAGAAGGATTTTCGCGTGCAGGAGCTTCCACTGGCTCGCATCAAGAAAATCATGAAGTTGGACGAGGACGTCAAGGTAAGAGTGACGGGATCCATAATCGGACTCGACCACTCTTCTGTCACATCCACTCAACTGAATCGTGTCCTCCTTATCTTCTGCCTTCCTGGTTTCTCTGAAGGAGTGTGAATGAGTGTCAGACTCATTCTCAACCCTTCGTTCTTTCTACTCGTTCAAGTTTTCTCCAGTCAGATTTGCGGCCTGTGCCATAGGCACCACACTGTTTGTAGTTAATGGTAGATCTGTGTGGGAAGCATGCATTGGTGGAGAGTGGTGTTCACATGCTTAAAATAAACTAGAGCTTAAGAGTGGGACGACGGTTCAACTGGAACAGAAAGCCAAGGCAATTAAGAGCTCAGCGTCACCGGCATGAGAAAAGATTGTGTGTGTGTG
>JAOTQW010000022.1:5048349-5073640 GCA_026260075.1 Sisor rabdophorus
CTAAAATATAATGTGAGAGACTAAAATATAATGTGTGAGACTATAATATAATCTGAAAGGCTATAATATACTGTGAGAGACCATAATATACTGTGGGAAACTATTATATAATGTAAGAGGCTAAAAATATAATGTGTGAGACCATAAAATACTTAGAGACTATTATATAATGCGAGAGACTAAAATATAATGTTAGAGACTATAATATACTGTGAAAATGAATGAATGAATAAATGAATGCATTTGTATTGCTTAAAAAAAATGTTTACAGTCTTGGACATCTTGATTATAGCAGGTTCACAACATACAAACTTTACTATGTATTAAACCTGAAATTTTAGATAACTGATGTTTAGTAAAGTAAGTAAATTAAGTAAGGCCAAAAGTAATTGACTGAATTAACTGATTGTGGTTATGCTTCATTTTCTAGCACTCCTCTGCACTGTAAGCACATCATAACACATAATAAGTTATGGATCTGCACTCAACATTCCATGACAAGTCTCAAATAGTAAACTCAAGGATATTATTTTTATTTAATTCCCTACGCACTCCCTGTCTGTTAAAGCAGCAGTTGAACTTTTGTTTCTAAGTTCAACGATCCTAAATGACTTACAGTGTACATAATTTGTGGTTGACTGGTTTCCTGTTGTTCCGATAGTAACTCTAAAAGGTAGACTTAGAAAGACTATAATCAGCCAGATGATTCTATAAAATAACAAAAATGTGACACTCATCGTGTGCTTTTCTAATCTTTATAAGGACAGCAACATGCTAGGAATTTACTCTCTAGAGCTTTAGCATAGATTTTACTTTTAGGCAGCATTGTTTTCAAAACGAACTTAGTCAAATATATTTTGGATTCCCAGCCTAAAAATAGAAAAAAAATCCTTGATGGGAATCTTTAAGAACAAATCAAACCATTGTCATAATTTAGAGGCATTGTTTTGTTTCCCAGCATATGAAGCGGGTGGGGAATTAAGACACTACAGTGCAATTCTAATGAGAACCATATGCTGATATTTAGGTTCTTTTTAGTACAAGTCAATAGTATCTGCACTGCCCCCTCCCACACAATTAAAATAATGCCAGATAACAGTGCATTTAAATAGGATTGATAATTTAATTTATTACTACTTTTATCATTTAAGATTAATTTCATTGCTTTCTAGCAGCATACATAATAGGAGATAACATATGCTTGAGATAATTCAGGCATAAAGCTAATGTCTGAATATTTCACAACTTTAATTATGCTAAAGTTTATTCATCTTAAATCATGACATAAAAATTCAGGCATTGGCCACATTATTTGGCTCAATGAAGCTCTATCTGTATTACACTTGAAAGTTCCCCAGAAGTGTATTTGGCAAGTTTCATCAAAAAATTTGCTCTCACAAATCAAAAAACTCCTTTCCTTCACATAAAAAGTAATTTGGCACATATAAAGTCATTTTATACTTTTACACAGTTTTATAGTAAAGACAGAAGGATGTATACAAATAGACAGATAGACAGACAGACAGACAGACAGACAGCCAGACAGACAGACAGGCAGACAGACAGTTTTTGTACCTCGTCTGCTATTGGATATACAGTGGCCACTGGATTTATTTCGATTATATCCAATTCCCCATTTTCATCCTCAGATTCATTATTCAAAATAAACATCTCCAGATCTTCAGTGCTGCCATTGCCTAGTCAGACAATATAAAGTGTAATATTTAAAAAACGGCATAATTCTGTGCATTAATACACAGGATAGGTGTAACTATGGTGAAATAATAAACACATACTGAAGAAACTGTAGTCAAATGTGGCATTGTAGTCATAATCTGGTGAAGCAGTGGACTCGTACTCAGCCTCCAGCTGTGTGAATTTAACCCTAGCTAAAAAGATAAAAAGGAAGAATAAATTATGTAAATGTGAATGTTTACTCAAAAAAATAAATAGCAATATTCTATATGTTGAGTTCATTCATTCATACATTCATTCATCTTCTATACCTACTTATTACCTAATTTCGGGTCACAGGGGTTGGCTAGAGCCTCTCTGAAAGGTCAAAAGGGTTACACCATGCACAGGGCCACACTCACAGTCACTCAAACAGGCAATTACAATCAACCTAACGTACGTGTTTTTGGTGTGTGGGAATAAACCGGAAAACACGGAGTAAACCTATGCAAGCCTAAAAAGAACAAACTCCACACAGAAACATTCCAGGCCAAACCTAGGCCTTCTTGCTACGAAGCAACAGTGTTAACTATTAAGAGGCCATGCTGCCTTTCACTAAAAGCTTAAGGGTTTCTCTGGTGCCCTTTTATTATTATTTGTTTTGAATTAAAGTACAGTTTTAGTAATTCCAATAAAATTAATAGGAAAGAAAAATAAGTGAAAACTTATACTCAGCATTTTACCATTTTTTTAAATAGTTTTACTCTGCCAACTATGGAAGAATGTTGTAATGGAAGCCTATAACTGGTAACTTTAGCTCTATGTATGCACATCCTTATTATAACCGTTTGTCAGATATGTGAGTCTGTTATATCCTGAAATGATATTAGTGCTGGTGTGAGTTTCCCAGGGAACAATAGCAGCTGTCAAAAGTGTTTCTGTCAGGCCTCAAAAAATGTTAGCACAAAAAACGCAAAGGTCCTCAGTCTACAGCATGACACCTTTGTGTAGACTCTTGTAGCAATGTGTGGTGTGACAGCACATTATATGAAACACTATTCAACAGCCAGTGGTGGATCGTCACAGGTCACTGAAATATTCAGCCCTAAAGGGTGTTTTGTTTCAGAAGCCTCCTTTTTGGAAAAGTGTTTTAACATGACCCCACCCCTATGTCCAGATGTTCTCAGGTGCAATAGTATGGAAGTTCTTGTGCTGTATTCTATTATATATATATCACTAAATAGATCAAAACAAAAAAAGGAAAAAGCAACTGACTAGTACATGGCCAGCTTGTAGCCTTGATTTGTAAAGTATTTGCACAGTCAGTGCTAAACTTTCTCCAAGTTTGAGCTCAAATGAAGAGAGGATGAGAACTGACCCTTACAAACCACTTTCCATGCAGAAAAGGAGTTGAATAAATAATCTGTCACATCGTCTTTTAGATCTAATTCATTTACACAGCTGCATGCTTGATCCAAAGCAATGAAATCCAAGATCTTTACTTTGGGAACTACGTTTGATATACACGGAAAAGAAAACTCTGTGCGTCTTCTTCAAATTTTCTCGGCATAACTGGGGTCCTTTAAGCTTGTTAATGTTGAGAAGATATTGCTGAAAAGGTCTATTTGAATTCATATTTGCTACGAAACATATACTGCATCTGGAATCCCATTGTTCTGGCTTAACTTTTCTGTGACACTGTAAACCACGAGACCCTGTGCAGTTGAAGTAGGTCGTATATTCTGCAAATTGGTGTGCAGTGAAGACCCTGGTATGTGTCATTTACCAGATCTAGCCTTACAACAGATGGAATCTCTAACGTACTGATGTGTTCTTCTGAAGTTAAGAAATGGCCCACATGTTTTGGTGGATGGCAGGTTGCCAAAAGCATTCAAGATTTTCTTCAACATGATTTAACCCAACTCATAATACAACGGTCCTCAAGGAACAAGGGATAAATAGGAAGCGCTCTATTAATGCAATTTCTTTTGCTTATAATTTGTTTAGCAATAGCCAACGGGAATATCACATATACATTTTAGGTGTGACATCTGATGAGACTTGATACAAGACATTAGCTCCAGGAAAGTTTGGGTAATCTAACTTGCTAGTCCATGCCATGTCTCAACCATAATACTCTCTAATAATATAAAAGCCAAAGGTGAATCATGGTTGAAAGCTATTACCTGGAGCTCCACCCGATATGCAATTAGGATTATAAACAGCATGTAGTTAAAATCAGTAAGAGGCAAGTGTTCAGCCAAAGCTGTGAGTATGTGGTGTTTATTTAACCCTACCCTGCTAAGGCAACCTGCGATTAATTAAAGTGTCATTGTATAATAAAGCACAGGCAATATGATTTAATGCTCCAACTTCCCTGATGCTGTTAACCAATTTATTAACTTTACAAACATTCCAGAGTTTTGCATTTTTCCTAGTCGAACAATGTTTATGTTTCTGTTGGGTTAAATGTTATAGGGTGAATGTACTTCCAACCAAGAACTCCTTTAAAAAATCTTCCCCCCAACTGGGCCAATTTAACAAACATTACTCTGTCACACAGATATCCATTCACAAGCAATTATTCTACCCCATGTGCATGCTTCCCTCCCCTCTGTGTCTCTGTGCATCATTAAAGCCAACCAAGAGCGAGTGTTTGAGAAAAATTCCAAGGTCTACCAGTTCCACATATTGTTCAGCCTCTGGATGTGAAACCACATGCAGAGTGTATAAATCAAAACCAAGACGTTCACAACTGCCAAACAAACAGCTGGAACATGGTAAAATCTAAAAAGGGAAGAAGGAAGCAAATACTCTGAGAAAGACGTTTGAACTTAAAGGAAAAAATAACATCTTCAGGAATAGAACCCATGGTCAGCCACAACTTAATTTTTTAGGTTTTACAAGGATATCTTCAATACATGTCAAAACAAGCAAGCGAGATCATAGTCGTGACAATCGGGTAAGATAACATCTTCCAAATAGTATTTTTTTCATTTTTGCATGCCTTTGAGGGTATAATTCATAATACATTACATTTTACTAATTAGTAAACTAATTTATTAATTATTCAACAGTTAACATCATACCTTTACTATGAATTCAATAAAAATAGGATTGATGTAATTGCAGTATTGTATTTGTAACATTCAAATGTGTTTTGCAGTTATCAAGTTAAATCTGTTTTGAAAACACGGGGTGATGTCACATACTGGATAATACAGCTTCACTAGTGTGAATCATGGGTGTTTGTTAAATCGAGGCTATCGTTAGCTACCTAACACATGCCATGACACGTCAGTATTAGAAAAGTCATCCCAAAGTGGCTAGACAACAGCAAAAACACACACAGGTTAAAACCTGCCTGTAAAAGACTCAAAAGCGTAAGGATTTTGAGTCTTATAAAATTATATTTTTAATGTAGTTTAAAATGTCATTTATGTGTGTTTATATTGACACTATGAATCGATTTTTATTGTTTTATTACCCTTAACCATAAACTATAAATCTTAAACCCAATAAACATATAACTCATAATTATCATAACTAACATAACTCATATATAATAAACACATAACTCATAACAATAAACGGATAAGTCAGCTTTTATAAAGATTTAAGCAACATTCTCATCCCAGTCTGACTACATAGTATAATAGTCACATGTGTTCACATTGCATGCATTGCTTAAATCTTTTTTTGTAGCCTGTTTCATTAATTCATTCATTCATCTGCTTTGAGATCCATTATTGCAATGTGAGGCCAATCAAATCTTTGCTCCGTTTCTCACAAGGACCTGTGACTAAGAATAGCGAGATCTGCCAGATCTGTGCATGTGAGAGGCAGTCTACAAAGAACAGCTGTGCATCAAAATTATAGCCCCCCCCCCAACGATTGTTCTAACCCGTGGGCCATCTTTTATGTCTGAGAAATGACTTTGATCAGACAACAAGTTTTAATCTGTCTGGATGCTCATTAATCTGAAAAGTTTAAAAATTGCAATTAATATGTCTAAAATACAAGCAAACAATAACTCATCATTTGTTTGAATGTGTTCTATTTAGGATCTATTTTGGGGCAAAAAAGGATAATTGAAAGGAAATGACTTAATCTTAATTCTTCCCTTTGTTTCTCCACAATCTTCTCATGCTGCAAACTTCCTCAGACATCAGACATTCAAAATATACATCAATTTTGTACTCAATACGTTTTTTACTCACACGTAGATATTTTTCTATTGATTTAAAATTCATGACAACTTACAGTCCATGTGGTCCTGATTCCATTCAGTACTCCTACTATTCTAACAGCTCTGCCCTAAACAGAAACATGTGCTTTTTCTTTAATTATCTTCATTTCCCGATCAATCTAATCTCTAGTGCACTCCCCAAAGCTTGCACTTGTCCCCCAGTACCTTCAGCATGTGGATGTAATGTAGTTCTTTTAACACATCTGTCAAGACTTAACAAGAATATACAGTATGTATACTCCCCACACAAAAACACAACACAGACAAACACTACAATACTTTGTCTATACACTCACCACAGCAGACTGGCAGGAGCATTAAGGACCCAGCCAAGCACACCGCTATCAAGCATTGATAAAGTAACCTGAGCATGTTGCTCTTCCGGGAGTCTGTATGTGTGTAGCAGCCTCCACACTGTGCCTCTGAATTACTGCTCCTTCAGAGTGTGTAAGTGGGGAGGAAATAGCCAAGTAAAGAAGGTGGGAGAAGGAGAAAAGAGGAGGGAACTCATCCAGTATTGCCTGGATGCCATAGTTAATGCTTTCTCTTTTTTTATATGCTCTCACATACACTGCCAAGAAATTTACATGGTTAGACTAAAACCAGATAATATGACTTGAGCCCAATCTTTGCATTTAGGCAAACATTTTTGCAGATAAGATTATTTACATTTAGGGTGCATGAATTTAGGGTGGGGGGTGGTCTGTTGAGCTAAGCACAGAAAGGTCTGGGCTTTTGTTTTACATTAGTGTATAAAAAATTTTATCGAGAACACCAAGATATATTGTAGTTTTTGTTTGAAAAATTGTTTTAGTTAGAGTGTGGGAAATTGTCTTTTAGTATGTCTTTGTCAAAACAAAGTCATTACCGAGTAGAATTAGCCACTGGCAAGACAATAACTAAGAATAATGTGCATCAGATTCAGTACTTTGTAAATGAAGATCCTGATGATGGTCACAAAAGTGACCACTATGGAGTGAACTTTTTAAAAGGTTCGGATTTTCTGCAACATTATGAAAGTTATTACCATTCAGGAAACTTAATACGCTTAAGCATTTTTTTTTTGCTCCAGTAACTTTTTTTTACTATACCAAGTACCAGATGTTTCTCAGGATTGTAAAGGAGAGGCGGGGATCTTCGAGATCCCCATCCATCCTTTCTAATCCACCATGGGGTAGGAAAAAAGTAAAAGCTATTAAGATGTATTTTAGCAGCAGGATAGGACATTGAGGGGGTAAGAGAATGAAAATGAATGAAATGAATGAATATTCCTCCCCCCCTCCCTGACTTAGCCTTACTCAGTTATCTTTGCAGCACTGACCAGGCTTATTCCCCTCTGCCTGTTCTGAGTCAGAGGGGTTTGGCCAAGTTCCCCTCCTCCATAGCCCCCAGCTGTGTGAACTGGACCGTGGGAGTGTGTCGGTGAATGGCAACGACAGTGCACACGTTAACTATTGCGTATATCTTCCTTCTTTGCGAGAACTTATTTGACTTTTTGTAAAATCAGATATTCTTCCATAATGAACAAAAGCAATTCAGAAAAGCTACAGAAAGTGCCCCACAAAGGTCATGTAGGGTAAATGGGCATGCTACCAACATCATTTACAGCACTGCCAAATCAAACAAATCTGTGTATATAGTTGTTTTGGTTAAGTAGACTGAGTTGTTTTAAAAAGAAGAAGGCCTCTCCAATGACATCATACATCATAACCCACTCTTAAGCTGTATTGTCTACGCATAGAATACACCTTAGCCCCAGGGATTAGATTGTCTTGATGTAGTGGTCTGTAGATTCGATCACAAAGCTTCTGTTTTAGTTTCATAGACCTAATTCCCAAACATTATTTAAAAAAACATCGTCTTCCTAAAAAAACATGCTATTGTGGCCCAACTCTCTTTCTGGGAAAGTTATACATGTATATAGTTTGTATAGGATTTTTTTTTTGGATAAACGTAGATTACAGTATTGGTGATGTCTGACAGTTTCAAATGTGTATGTTTTTTAAGTGCTTAATAGACATTACTCACAATGCCATCCCACTTGACAGCCATTAAAAAGTGAATTTGAATAGAAATGTTTGGTGGACATGTTGTCAACAACTTGGTAATTATTTTTTTAAGCCACATGTTTTGAACAGTTCGAGCTAAACGGAAATTAGAAGCATTCCTGCACACATATTCAGCATATTTGAATAAAACACATAATGTTTCTGAATCATAAGTGAACTAAGCTGCAGCCATTATGTGGACTTTATCCAAACCTGTTTTTACATGAAGTAGGCTTTAGAATTTCTGCAGCGTTTCAATGCTTCTAAATGTTTTTTTTTAGTATTAACCTTTTTTTATCATTAATTTCTTATACACACAAAGAAGTTTTACTCAAAACTTAAGGGAGCTTTATGTTTGTCTAAGGGTTTTCCTTTATCATGTAAAATAGGATACAATAGTTATAGGAACTATAATTTTTCATGACAAGAAGAAATAACAAAACATAAAACTATGCCTTAAGTTAATTATGCAAACGTTCACTTTAAAGCGTGACTTGAGTTTGATATCTGAAAGTGAATCACGAAGACATTAGGGAAATCTTAGGGAAAAAGTTAGTAAAGCTTTTTAGTGAGACTATACCATAACTGTCTCTCGAGATGTGTATGTGAGTGGGATGTGAGGAACTCTCCCACTGCCTCTGCTTAGGCAAACAAGCAGATTTAGCTGTGTATGTGGACGTGAGAACAGGGACAGGATGAGTCCTGGGGTTCCCATGAGGTCAGTAGGATGCACTTAGGGTAAAGTAGGAGGAATCTGCCACACTGACTATTTCAACACACACACACTCACACACTCACACACACACACACACACACACACACACCAGTTTAACAGTGTTTGTGAATGTTTACCCCAAAGCTTATGCTTGGAATCTTGGCTTGTATCCATGATTCCATATCCATAAGATTTTTTCAGGTACACTGTATGTTTGATCCAAATGAAATGAATGAAAACAGAGCGAAATAACATTTCCACATGTGTCAGTGGGTGCTATTTTATGGCCAGAATGTTGTTTCAGGAAGATGTATCCAAAAAGCGAATCGTTTTGTCATACAGTATTAAATGCCAAAAGCTTGCAAACATATCCACAACTGCTATTAATTAAAACATCATTCAAAGGAAACAAGAGATGCAGACTGTGTTTACGGCAACATCTGCATATACCACATCTAATATTGTTTTCCGAACATTTTCCAGTAACAATAGCCAATACCCAATTTATTAGTCAAGCAAATCACAATCAGAGAAAACCAGTTGTCTGTTCAGGCTGTATCAAGTATCTGTTAAATAACAAGGCCCCTGTTTTCTACCTGTATGATCCCGGGTTTAAACTGGTTCTCTCAAAAAATGAGCTCACTAAAATAACTGTCCAGTATTAGGGAAAAAAGTAATAAATTACTTTTAGGTCTATTTTAAATTAAATGGCTTTGCGTCAATCACTCGTCTCTTGCTATTTTTTAAATCATGGAATCATGAAAAATAATATAATTCTCATCCTGAGAATCTTAAGAGAAATAAAAATGTCGTCAGAGGCTATTTTATGCTTGACCCACTTTTTATACCGTATATTAAATATTATTACATACTGTTATTACACGGGTATACAATTATTTTTAATGACTAAAGCAAATAATATCAATGTAATCGTAACATTATATGATTTGAAAATCGACACATGAATTGATCAATCTTAACAAGCTTTTTGAGCATTGTCCAGTGTAAAATTTGGTATTTCTTGGCTCGAACTATTTTGGTTCAAATCGATTCTTTAGAATGATTCAACTGGAAAAATGCAACTCGATGCTACTATTCTATCTACTTCTTTTAGATAAAATATCTATTTCTATCTTTTAGATAGAAATATCTTTTTTTATCATCATTAACAGATAGATAAAAATTTTGAAGATTTGATTTTATTGAGATTTTATGTATTTTTATATTTTTTGGATGGAAATTTAAAAACAATAATTAACATTCAGTATATTAGCAGTATAGATTTTTTGATAGCAGGAAACTGACCCTAAGGTAAAATGTTAAACTGTTTGAGATTTAATAACATAAATATAGCATGTAAATATGGTTAGTGTCTAAAAGAAACTTAAATAATGTAAGCTTATTGGAAATGCGAGACATGCCTTCGAAATATTAAGCAGAGATGTTACAGGATTATAGGATGCAGGATTTATTTTTTTTAAGAATATGTAATATCTCCACATATGACTTTACGTACAATACAGGTGCATGGCACTGTATGTCACATAGGCATTAAAAGACTGTAGCTCTGATTTTATCATGGAAACTTACCCGTATCACTCTTTAAAGATAGCATTTACAGGTTCCGAAGCATGTACATCAGGATGTAATATAAGCCTGGATTAAGCAAGGGATGTGTGGGTTTACTCCCCAAATGAAAAGATTTGAATCTTCCATAACCGTCACGCCCATGTAAGTCATGATAAATGATCCGGTGTCTTACAGTCAACTTTGATTAGCCAACAGTAAAAATATTTTTTTTTCCTACTATGTGTTAAATGAGCTGTGATCTGTGATACAGATTCGGTATATGTTGTAAAAGTACAACACGTAATATTTTACGTATATAAGACATATAAATATATATGAAGATGGTGAAGATTAACTGCTGTAATCTCGAATATGTATACATCAGCAAACAAAGTTTAGAAGATTTGCCTGTCTGTAAGTGTACATTTTGAGAAAGCCTACGATAAAGCCTGTGTTTATAATGTTTTCATTCATAGTCCAAGCTTATAGAAAACAAAAGCATCCATGGGCCACTTCCACAACAGGAAAGAAGTCTTCCTTTTTGGCTATGCCATCTGTGGGAGGATGAATGAACAGTGCTGGAGCCATGCCTCGAGTCCAGTGCCACCACACACATAGGATGTATGATGTAGATCACCCCAGCTTTCTGTGATGTGTATTATAATAAAAATGTGCCATATATCACATCCATACTATTTTTTAAATATTGTTTAACCCTAATATTGTTTAATCTTCAAGGTAGGACAATTTTGAAGGATAAATGTATTATTTTGTTAATCTTTTGTTCTGTTTCTTTTTTTGTGCTGGCTATTAGATTTAACAACTAGAATAATGCAAACGTTTTATATCTATGCAGTTAAATTTAGCATTTAGTCACTGAGAGTCACAGATGCTGTTTGAGAGGTTTTGATCTCCTCATCAAAAATGTATCCTCAGGTCCTAAGAATACCAATAAGATAAAACCTGTTAGAGTGAAATTAATGCAACAGTGTGTGTGTGTGTGTGTCTTTCTTTAATGGGTTTAGTACTCATTTAAGTGTTTAGTGAAGAGGCATGCTCTAAGTCTTTCTTTGAAAAGTGACAGTGATTCATTCAGGCAGCCAGGTGGAGTTCACCGCCTGGGGGCTTAGACAGAAGGTTCTTGATGCATGCTTTTCCTATCTCCTGAAAATGGTGAGTCAAGTCAAGCCATGCAAACCATGCAAACAGCTTGAGGGAAATGTGATGCATAGTGGGGTTAATGCCTTTAGGAAGGAGGGGCTAGTCATTTTTTTAACTTGGAGGATAAGGTGTATTATGAAATGTTGTACAGGTTTAATATCAGACGGGTAAGAACCTACCAGGAGGGAATTGAAATATCCAAGCTTAAAAAAGGGCCACACAGCAAGCCCTGTGGGACACCGGAGAACTGAACTTTGTCATGGTTTCTGATCAGAGACAAACCAAGATGAAGTAGGGATGCTAGGCAAAATATAAAGATGAGTCACTTCTAAAATATTATTTATTATATCTTCATAAAGATATACTTTTATTAAATATACAAAAAGTAGTCAAAACACATACAAATTGTTTATTTCGTGCTTATTCTTTAACAAAATGCTTTATGTCCATCTATAGCTAACCAGTTTTTACATAACTCTCTAAGTATTCAGACTATAACCAGTAATTCATCTTATAAATAATTACAATGAATTTAAAATAAGCTGGAACACAACAACAAAAACATTAGTTTTTCATATTATTCTAAGTCAATATTATCTCCATCACTTATCGCTGCTATGTTTCCTCTTTTACTCATTTTCTGATAAGCCCTCTCTATGTTTAAATTAGCAAGAGCAATCGGT
Source organism: Sisor rabdophorus (assembly GCA_026260075.1). Taxonomy (NCBI): domain Eukaryota; kingdom Metazoa; phylum Chordata; class Actinopteri; order Siluriformes; family Sisoridae; genus Sisor; species Sisor rabdophorus. Next base: position 5,060,449 of record JAOTQW010000022.1, read on the forward strand.
GTGTTAGATTGAAAACTGCAGCTATTGCATCAAGAAAAAGCATGCATATGCAGCTTAGGCTGTCCCCTATGGGGGATGGAGATATATTTCTCTATGTTATTAAAAAACAGTCAGAAAATGGGACCCCAGGCAGTTACCTGCCCTGCGCCTGTCTCTGTGTCTGATAGGAAGCAAATGCTTTGCCATTAATTACAAAACTCATGAGGGGACCAGTCTTGTCACTGAATATACTAGAGGCTACTAAAAGGTCAAAAGAGATAAGAATAACAATGATGGTGTAAATATAATATTAATTGTGTTTTCTGTACAATGTACATAATTTAAATTCAATAATACAACAGTATAATTGTATCTTTCTTGTACAATGCTATTTTTTATAGAGCCAAATGTGGGGTTACCGTCTGAAACTATCAGAAAGATCGAAAATTGTCTTTTTAATACGTCTACTTTAGTAAACTTTAGTAAACCTGCATTACAATTACAAATTTTCAAAAAGGAAAATGATGCAAAATCACCCCATTTACACGAAAAAAAACCCAATAAGATCTTAGAAAACCCCAAAATTGTGTGGCTAACCAGACAGTCTCTATCTTTAAGCTGCATCTAACAGAATACAGAAAAACAGACCAGCAAAATTAAACACTAAATAAAAACAGAGGAAAAACTTCTAAACATTGTTTTCATCCTCTATGTGGCTGGAATGTGCAATAACCTAAATTATTCTTAATTGAAATCATACTTCTGTATTTCCGAGACAGCCAGGGATTATAATAGGATCATATCAAACAGGACAATGCAAGAAGTAAATGTACTAAAAAACTGCAACCTTTCTTGTATTTGTGGTATATATTTATATTGTGCTTTTTTTTCATCATATGATTTATGTCTTCATGTATCAATGGCTGCAACATCATAGGCATAAATCAAGGAGGTCTAAATGCTGGGAATTTCCCCGATTTTTACTTTGAATATTAAAGTTTCTTTGTTGCTCATCTGATGTTTTTTTGTTTTTTTTTTACTAAAATATGTTATCAAAGATCTCGCTATCAGATAAAAGATAGCTTTTTTGAAAAAGTTTTAAAGATCTTTTATAATTTAAGTCTATAGCAATAACAATTTGTTTAAAAATATCCCAACCTCTATTAAATACTGCTTTTTTTATGTTTTTAATAATAGCTTTCAAATGTAGAAAGTTTTATAATGTTTTCTACAAATCAATGTTATGTGCTGAGAAGTAATGCATTGGTTTAAGTGTATAAGGATAACTTAAAACCAGGGACAATGATCTGCCACAGTTGAGCCCATGGCTTAAATGGTATAAATGTAAAGAATTAGTTGCTCCTGATAAAAACATATTTTCGCAGAAAAACATATATCAAAGTCTAATCAATATTGTTTGTTCCCAGTTGTAATCTATTCCTTATTCTGTAACACTGGTTTCGTCCCTAATGTGGAATAGAACCATTCTTTTCTCTGTGTTAAACCTTTGCGGATTCCCCAAGGCAGCCTGATGTTCTCTATTGTTTTCCTGCATTCAAATACACCAGTGCAGCAGCCTTTGTTTAGGCCGGAACTTATAACCTCCACCACTCCCCCTAATTTGCCTAGCATAGGACTGGTACACTGTTAAAAGGACAAAGTTGTGTCATTCACACTGAAAAGATGTGACTAGGGCTGTCTAGGATGGACAATCGGAGGCATCTGGGTTCCAGCACAATAGACCATGTTGACCATTTACTCCACTGGCATGTTTTGAAATCTGACTGCTGTGGAAATTAAATAAATAAAAAGAAGACATTGGTTATAAACAACACAAGTTCCCAAGACACACATTTATATACCATCTATCCAAAGTATCATTACGCCATCTAGTGATAGCCGGATAGTATTCTCTCAAGTAAATTCAGTTATAACTGGCTAGGGTGTTTTCTTGTGCCATCTAGTGGCTATTAATGTTAGAACATTCCAGACATTTTCTTCAAATATCCTCTCCACCTGTCACATAGATTTAAAGTTTCTCCCTTGTTTTGGAATTAATCAATGAAATATAACACATCACTACCAGCAAAAACTTTTTTTTCAGTCTTTATAACTCTCACCAGGGCACTAGGTTTGTCATATTTTAACATCTGACATGTTACTTTCTATACATTATTCATTATTATTAGTAGGCACAGGTATTACATCAGCTAAACTACTTTCAACCACAGCAATAAAAAGTCTACCAAATATTCTGTTTGGCATCAGTTTACTGTACAAATGACCTGCTTTCCTACCCAAGCAAGTAACTCTTGAACCATCATATAACAAACAGAATACAGATTATCTGTAAAGTTGTATGTAACAGTATACACTGGTGTCAGATTCATTTACCAGGCAGATTTGTTTTCCCTAACATTTGTTACATCTATAGACCAGATTAATTTCTGGATGTAAAAGTATTTATATGGAGTCTTACACCATAGTAGTTATTACATAGGTTTATTGTTTTATAGACCTTATGAATGGTTTGGTCCATTTGAAGCGTTTACATTTTTGACTTTTACTTCAGTAAAACACTATTTTGGGAAAGCAATTTAAAAAAAAAAACCTTATAATAACCAGTCGTACAAAACAACTTAGAATATCTGTAAAGCGTGTCCATTTACCCTAATGGTTACTGTGGGTATTACACAGAAACGCGATTTATTTTTAGAAAGGCGTTCAGCAAATATACGTTAAGACGTTTTCTGTATAAAATAGAATGTAATTATTTTAGGGAATGTGTTCGAAGGTGCTTATGAACTTGATGTCCCAAACTTTTATTATAAATACATTGTTTATTTATAAATACATTGTTGAAATGTATGTTGTATCTAAGCAAGCGAACATTGCATAGAGGGCTGAGTGAGAATACCACATGAACAGATGGCGGAGATTGAAGTCTTTCTGACTGGTGGTTTATATTATTTCGACATTTTATTTATAAATGTGTGGGGGGAGGTCTCTGGTGCGTTAGTTGTTAGTATGAACGTTGCGATTTCAGAGAGGATTTTGAGGTTGTGCGAAATCCATATGTCTCTATTAATATCGATCGATCGATCGATCGATATTGTCTGTGTTGTAGTTTGCGTGGTAAAAATGAGCAGATCAACCTTTCATAAACCAGCAACTTAATCGGTGTAATAAAACGTCGTTATAATCCTAATCGATGTATTTAGTTGGCGTGTGTCGGACTGACACACACGCCAATAAGAACAAAGAGAAGGCGGGAGTCACACGTCGGAGCGCTGTTTTTTGTTGTTGTTGTTGATTGACATCTCTAACTAACCAGTCTAATTTTACTGCGCGCGTAATTTCAACCAATCGCATTTTCCACCAAAGCCTGATTATGTTAAACGGGATGAACTATTTGAGTGGCACACTCGTGCACCGTTCACGCGTTTCAAAACAAAACCAACCAATCCCAACCCAGAGGGGGCGGGTTTTTACAAGAGGGGCTGGCTGCGAGGTATCATGGAGGATCAGTTAGCGAGCAGAAGCCGTTGAAGAAAGCTGAGCTGTGGGTCCGCGCTTTGAAGTTTCGAACAAATCTATCTTTTGCCCTGTCTCGTCCAGTGCGGTATCCTTCTTCCACAATGGACATGAAGAAGAGGATCAGTTTAGAGATGAGGAACAGAACTCCAGCGGAGGTAAGCAAACGTCTCGGACTTTTTATTATTTATTTCCCCCCGAACTGATGTTCGATCGCAACCTGTCTGTCTCTCCTGCGGAGTCGGAGAGTTAACTACACTTCACTTAGTGGTGCTCTGCAGTTACACACCACATGGGCGTCTCGGAGGAGACAAGTTAAACATACGATACGCCTGCGGTTACAATATCACACGTTCCGTGTGTATCTTAACATTTGTGGGTTTTTTAAAAAATATTATTATCATCAGTGTTTAGTCAGACTAACTCAGTGGAGTCTTTTGTGAGCTCGTTATCCTTCTGTTCGCCATTGCGCCGTAGTTCATGTAGTCGTAGTGACGTCCAAAGTGGCAAATTGCGCCACGAAATAAGTCAATCAGTCTTCATTTATTTACTTACTTATATTTATTTATTTGTTGCCGATTACCTTCGCAAACGTCGACTTCGGCTACAGTACGACTTTATTCGAGCAGGGCTGACATGTGTCACCATCCGGTTGTGATTTTTTGCAAAAGGACGACGAGGTAAATACACAACGAAAGCTACAACGTGACCTGTGTGTTTATACTCCTTAAAAATATTACAGTTCGAGCATATTTTACTCCGGATAATTTTCTGTTGCTAGCTCGAATAACGTCGATTACAGGCTGTCTTTTGCGGCTGCTTGTTTTAGTCATGAACAGCGCGATTTGGTCCCCCGAGGCGGACATCTTGGTCTCCAACTCTTCAAACATGCACATGCTGTCATTATCCCTAACCGAAATTCATTTAAAGCGTAACTGTTCAGAGTTTAGTCATGCTTCGATTCGGTGGCGTATCGAGCGTGTTTTTTCCCCTCGTCTTGTACATTCGATAAATTCCAAGTGTGTGTGTGTTTCTGTTAGTGTGTGGCGCATCTGAGTGAGTGTGAGGGCGCGCGAGAGAAAGATAGTGTGTAGTAGAAGAAGAAGAAGCGCAAGGGCGCGTGCGAGAGGTGAACGGCATTTTGTCGCCTCAGTCCAGAATGGCGACATTTGGTGACTTTCACTTTAGCTGCGTAACGTTAAAGACCAAAATAGTTTCCTTTTAATAACCCCAGACAGTCAGTAAAATATCTGACATAATCGACACGACCGAGTTGAGACCTGTTTATAAAATTCGACTTTCCACGGAGTCATTAAAAACGAGGTGCCATTTCCTCCCCCGTGTTCGTTGTTACGATCGCCGTGTTTACGTAACCTGTTTACGACTTATTCACGTCCCTGCAAACTTTGTGTATATTGGATATAACTGTGTGTTAAAAATCCGTTTTTGTCACTCTTTGTTTTCTCCTGGTACTTGAAGGAATGTAGCAGATGGTGAGGTGGAACCCCCCTCCACACACACACACACACACCCCACCCCTTCCCTCCCTAACCCGTTTAGTAGTATTACAGTTTAAACTGTTATGGTAGATAAGTATTTGGTTCGGTTTCGTCTCGTTTCCAAATACACATTGTTAAATCAATCTATAAGGACACGAATGACTTGTTTTGCTAGTAAAAGTAGATCGTAAACGTCCGTATGTATTTTGGAGCGCCTTCTAGTGACACGTGATCAGTAGTTAGTTCCTCTTATTCACCTGTAGGTGGTACAAATGACGTATACAGTGGCTTCGTTAAGGGGGGGTCTTGAGGGGGTTTAGCACAATTTTTAGGACCCATGTACTATGGAGCCTCCCAAAGATCTAATTTCTTTGTAATAACAGGGTGGAGTGAGTGTGGTAGGACCTCGAACCTTAGATTAATATGGTAAAAGGCAGTTGTATTCCCCCTAAACATTAATTCAGTTGCGACATTTTCGTTAAACACCATAGTGCCTGCTTACACCACTGGTTTCGAGACACATTTACAGATTCAGACAGAGATCATGGATAATTTGGGAAACTGAACCTAAGAATCCAGGAGACTCTTATACGTCTATGTCCTAGAGGTAGTTCTATCCTTCTTGGTCACCGCTTTAGAGCTTGTCAATTCAATCCCAGATGTGTAGAATGTAAATGTTAGTGCATTGAATGGACGCTTTCATCAGCAGTGAGCTATCCTTTTCCCAGGTGGCGCAGCTGGTTGTGGACAATTGTCGTTCGAGTGATGGACAGATCGAGGGCCTGACAGAAGAGTTTAAAGAGCTGGAGTTCCTCAGCATGGTTAATGTTGGTCTCACATCGTTGGCCTTGCTGCCGTCTCTGCCCAAACTGAAAAAGGTTAGCTGTTACACAATTACATCTTTTGATCATAACTCAAAAATTTGGACCGTTAAAAAATTGTAAAATGTGACCGTTTCGAACATTTTTATAGATTCCAGTTACGCACTGGTCTAGATGGAGGAACCTTACATAATTTTGTGCCGGTTATTTTGCATTAAAAAATGCAAAAATGTTTACCTAACCCCCCTACTTGAGGATCATATTTATTAAATTAACAAACTTTTTAATTTTACAACAGTTGGAGGAGTTTAAATCCAGTTTTTTCCCTTTTTTTATAACCAGTTGGAACTGAGTGACAACAACATTTCAGGCTCCTTGGAGATATTAGCAGTGAAATGTCCTAATCTGACATACCTGAACCTAAGTGGCAACAAGATTAAAGAACTTGGCACAGTGGAAGCTCTGGTAAGAGACATTCTTGTTAAACAAGGGATATAGCTGCACTTTTTGGTGCTTTTGTACTAATAGACATAATAATAACTGTTAGGGCAAAAGTGTCCGCTGAATACATTTTTTAACTTCATCCTTGGTTTGTTAGGCCAAAGTTAAATGGTCATATTGGCACTTGTCTGGTCAATAATTTTGAGCTAGTGCAGGGTTGACCTCTTCTTGGTGTTTCCACTGTAACCCTTAGCAAAACCTGAAAAATCTGAAAAGCCTGGACCTTTTTAACTGTGAGATAACAACTCTAGAGGAGTACAGGGAGAGCATTTTTGAACTATTGCCTCAGATTACATACCTGGATGGCTTTGATGCAGAGGACAACGAGGCCCCTGACTCGGAGGATGATGATGGTAAGTGGATTAGAAAGAAATGATTATAGAATCCGTGGGGTTTTTTTTTATGATAGAAAATGAGCTTAAAACAGGCTTTTACAATAAAAGTCAAATTAATTTGGTTACTGTATCCCAGTTTGTGGTGGCTCAGAAGATGATGAGGAAGGGGCTGGACCTGTTGGGGAGTATGACTATGAGGAAGACGAGGACGACGACGACGATGATGATGATGATGAAGAATCGGAAAGTGGAGAGGTTGGACTGTCCTACCTTATGAAAGATGATATTCAGGTAAAGTAAACTGTAAAATACTATAATATTTAATACACATGCCATGTTAATTTTTTTTCCTTGTTTTTTGTAACAGGATGAAGATGATGATGACGATTATGTAGAAGAGGAACAAGAAGAGGAGGAAGGCGAGGGTAAGTGTAAAATGGCAACAGAAATGTTTTACAAGGTTAAGTGGTTTTCATATGCATGTTTTGTGAATTCTGTGTTTTAGAAGATAAGGCAGTGGTTCGGGGGGAGAAGCGTAAACGAGATGCAGAAGACGAAGGCGAAGATGATGACGACGATGACTAACCCCATTTGTCTGTTCAATAACTCTGAAAAATGTGTGAACTTGCAGAACGTTTTTCTCTTGTATACCATAGATATCACTGTAGAGGCTACTTTTTTTGATAAATACATAATATACTATATAAAAGGGGTTTATTGATAATTCATTTATAGCCATTCCACGTTTTTATCGCATTATACAATTCTTCTCGTTGTGGCTAAGTTGTGGTGGAAGGGGACAGGTCTGTTTGCAGTTTAGGTGTTTCCACAACGTTCCAAGAGGACATTGGACAAAAAAATACTGGTAAGGGAATTGTCACAGCAACTATGCCCAACTCGCCAGTGACTCTTCAAGAGTCGACCTGCTCCTCATCTACCTCTCCGGGCAACCTCAGTTTCAGCCCGTTTTGGAGCATCGAATGGAGCCGCTAAACTCCATCCATCAGCATTCAAAATCCTCAATCAACCAGCCCATACACAGAAGAAATCATCGTTTTTCAAGCATTAACTTTGTAAGGGATTTTTCCTCCTAATTCAACTTAAGCTACCTTAGGGCTTGTTTAAGTAGACAACGCTGAGTGAATGTAAATGTTATGTAAATGACCTAAAAAAGTAGGGGGTTGGGATTCAGTGTAGCATAAACATTTTAAAAGGTTTAAAAGGAAGTTGGTTTCCTCTTTTTCATGCACAGAGCATGCTAAACTAAAAACTATTTAGTAGGAATTTTACCCTTATTTTAATATTACATTGCTGTCCGTTCTGTTTGAAACAAGGCCTATATCTTTCAGGAGAAACATTGCACGTAATCAGCTTTCGTGGCTTTTTGGAATGAATTATTACCCTTAAGTTTTATTCTTCTTTGTGTGGAAAGGGTGGGTGGTATTTTACAGAATAGTCCCTCTTGAAACTAATGTTCGTATGGCAATATGTACAGTATATAGTGTGTTCAAAATGGTAAATGTATTGTGTTTTGGGTTTTTTTTGTCTTTTTTTTTAGTTTTTTGCTTTAAAAAAAAATGAATATTTGGTTAACTGTTTTAATACAAACCATTTTCCAATACTAAAGTCCCTCTACATGGGTATCTTGTGTTAATTTTTCATATTTAGTACTTTGCTGTGTTTGCTGTCTAGTTATGTTTGAGTGAAACCTCTATAGAGGGATTTAGTTTTCTGTTAAGATTTTTTTTTTCAAAAATTTTCCCTTATTTTTTAGAAAAAGAAAAAAAAAATAAACACAAAAATGACATGCTTTAAGATGTCTAATTTCATAGACGTGTATTTACCACCCCCAGTTATGTCTTCATGAGGGATGTCTTAATTCTTGTCTGTCAAATCCTTGCATTTTTTTAAATTGTCTACAGGCGCTGATGATCCTAGAAGCAAAGCTGATGGAAAAAAATTGCTGTAAGTAATTTATTGCTATTTTATTGGTACAATAATTCTCTGCCAGGAACTAAAACGGACAGTCAAATGTGTTTTGAATATTCACAAATTCAGATCCAAATGTTGGGCTGTTTATTTTCAGTAGCATAAAAGGTAAATTCTAATTTAAGTCTAAATCACTATAATGTGTATATAGAGTATACACTGCTGTCTGTGAGGGAATCTGCTTTGTATTTTGAAAACAACGTACTAGTTTCTATCTGACAAGTTTGTAAAATCTGTGTTTGTATGCGCTTTTTAACAATGAATGTTGTCTTAAAGCAACTTTCCACAGGGTTCTGTATCAATAAAAACAAAGTAATGAGCTTTTGCTTAGGAAACCCTACCCCTAATATTTTAACCAGCTCTCTAAGCTGCCATTTTTACCCGCTGTGTTTAAGTATTAGATATTTATCCATTTATTTTAATTGTGCACTTCAAGTGGCTTAGGGGAGAGGGTGTGGACTGTATCCAGCATTCGGATGCAAAACGGCGTTACAGGGATCCATCAATAACTAATTAAGGGACTGTCTTTAGACCAAACAGGCAGTGTTGGGTGGGTTAAAGGTGGAGCAATATTTCTAAAGTAGTAATTTATTGTTTTGATATGCATGTGGTGCTATGGAAACGAAACATTAGGATTATTGTACCAGTTTTTATAGCGTGCATGATAAAATAGGGGTGATTAAATTTATTAAATGGGATGGAGGGATGTCTGTCTGTCTTATTTCTGCTTTGCCGAGGTAAACCGAGATAAATACACCCTGCCATACGATAGCACTATCCCTTATATTGCGGTTCTTTAGCGCATCAAATACCCATAATAAGGATAAATTGAAAGCTATTTAAACACATTACTTCTAGCTTTCAAATTTCACTCGTCTAAGTTGTTAAGCGTGTATGCATGTGAATTGTCTTTGTGTGTGATAGGATTAGAAAACTGTAGATTGAAAATGATTCACATTAAATAGCCTTTTGTAAATCAACTTTATAAAATATTCATGCAGTAGTAATTAATGTGTTATAAAGGCCCCAGTGTGAGGATAAAGAATTCTTGAAAATGTTAGCAGAATTGTAGCTTATAGTGATGACCACTTGGAGGAGCTATACCATTGGTCTTCATTGTTAAGCATGAGAACATGTAATTGAATATGTGAATGTGCTGGTGTGTGTCTGAGCAACTCCTTGCCTTTAAGGACAGTTGGTGTTGCAGGATTTATAGAGGTCAGCAGTAGCATGCACTTTGTCAGAGATTCTTTGAGATTTTCTGACGCTCAGTTTAAAGGTAGAATAAAGGAGACAGACCTAATAGCGTTTCCAGGACAATTCTAAGGGACCTTGTAAAAACTGCCAGCTATGCTCATGTCCGTTGTACTAATATATATATATATATAGAGAGCGAGAGAGAATGAGAGAATTCACGGTTTTCTGCTTCAAACCAGTTTCCATTCCAACCTTTAGAGTTTGCAGTGAAACATGGTTTGCATTCTAGTTTAACGAATAATGTCTGCATTACTATGTTTGCATACTAGTTTGCCTAGTGTACAATTATTCAACATCCTATCCACCTGCATGTCTGTGTCTGCCCGTAAATACACACTGGGCTTTGTGGTTACAGAAAGCACCTATTCGTGTGATGAATGGTAAAGAAGGCAGGTGTACATAAGTATTACATATACAGAGCATATCACTAATATGATAAAGATCTGAAAATTGTTGCCTTTTTGTAAACATCAAATGATAATTGTAAGTAGAATCTCGGTTTACACATTCATGCCGCCCAGCGTAAAGCTCATTGCATGAACAGGTTGCACTTACCCCCCCACTGACTTGCCTGAAGAGTAAAAGCTGTCCAATCGGTGGGACCTATTCTCTGGAAACCTTATATGGATGGTATGCCAATAAAGAGGGGGCAGGACTGTTAAGTTGCTGATGAACACTTTTTGGTTTTTGATGCATGACAGCATCCACAATAATCTCAGGGAAATTCATACATAACCGAAGGAATATGTGCTGCCTTGTAGACAATATATTTAGAAATAAAATGGCGAAAAAATTCTGGTTTTAAAGACTTCTTACTTTGAATTAAAATAAAAAGTTCTGAAACACGACAATAAACAGAGCAGAACCCAGAAAAAAACATAAAACATTTTTACACTTCAATTGAGTTTACAGGATTTTAAGGCTTATCAACATAAACGATGTTAATGAAGTATGTATGGGCACCATATACACATACATTTAGAATGTTTTCAGTAAAAGTTAACTCAAACATTTCTCAAGCACAGGGAGAACAGACAAAATCAACAAAGAAAGACCTAGGAATCAAGCCCACAGTCTTCTTGCTATTAGGCGAACGTGCTAACCACTACACTACTATATTACACCAAATCAATTAAACCCTAGCAGTGAGCCTAGATCTCTCTCAATACACACATAATAAACTGTTAATAGTGTCCAAGCACCTCTATATGAACATTTCTATATATAAGCAACAGTGCAGCAACTCACATTCCCATTTGCACACCCCCATCCTTCTGTATCATCAGCCCCTAGACATGAATGAGTCACTGTCAGAAGTGAACACCGTACATGTAAAGTAGTAATAAATCACGTGTGTAGGAATAATCTCTATTCATGGTGACGCATATGACAGCCGTAATCGTACAGCTAATTCAAATACAAACAGGTGACAAATGTAACATGGAAATAAAATGTTTGGGCACAGAGAAACATATTAGGTTTAGTGTAATGTGCCACAAGTCTATTAAATTGTACTAAAAGCTAGAATGCAAATTCCTTTAACAATATATCCTTAGTTGATGTTTTGGAACATGAAAGAAAGCAGTCCAGTAAGAATGGAAATGTTTTATTGCTTTGTTTTTTTTAAGATGATGAGTAGACACAAACCATCGAGGTAAAAATGAGAAAATGATGGTGGTTACTGGGAAGGTGACCTGATTGGTCCTAGTCGCTGATAAACAAATTTTCCATCACCAGGTTGTGGTGGAGTAATGACACATGATACATTAAGTGGTTATGCACGGTTGCGTGTAATAATAATTCCAAATAGATATAAATAAACAAAATGAATTCTGCCCAGCTAAAATGATTTATTTTGACTCATTTATTCTAGTAAAACACTTCTTTGTATTTATATCTTTGAGTCAACAAATACTTTAAATTATGTAAATGAAAGAATTTGATATTATTATGATTTCATGTTTATTACCACCCCGTATGGTAATGGAGGTCATGATTAAACTTATACCATATTCATACGTTATTTAATGCAGGACAAAAATATTGATCTTCAAATGCAAAATAAAAAAAGATGATGTGGACAATTTTACTTTAACCGTTGCTAATTGTGACCGTTGTTGCTAGCTTGTCATTGTACATAAAGCAGACGAGGTTCATATTACAGTTTCATAGTACATCCTTCACTTCTGCTTTAACATGCTTTGCCTACATCAGACTTTAAATACACTCGTTTTAGCTGGTCAGAGTTATATAAATACACTTTGTGTGATTAGTCAAGCATTCTGCCACAAGACCATGCTGCATAAATACCAGCCCAATGCCAAATGATTAACTGAGTGGTCTATGACTCACACCTAGTGTGGCAAAGAAAAGTTACGATAGTTTCTCTTTATAGACAGTGTGTTCTACAAAATATATTGTAAATATTTTGTTATCTTTTAAATATATCAGTATACCATCATTGCTATACAGCCCTACTTTATACTTCCAATCCACTGTAGTTCAAACCATATAATTATACATCCTTTATAGCATCAAATAAAATGAACAAGCAGCTTATGCAGCTCCCAATGATGCCACATCAGCATGCTTTCATAGAGAAAATCACTATCATTATTTCAGACATTACAAAGACCTTTAAATACGGAGGCGGAAGTGCACTGCTGAAACTTTTCATTTTATGGTATTACTAGGAAAGTGCTAAATGTGTGATTAACAAGGTCAGCTAATGTACCGGTTTTTAATATGGCGGGTGGTGTAGTGGTTAGCAGTTCGTGTCACAGCAAAAAGGTCCTGTGTTCGATTTCCAGGCAAGGGGTCTTTCTGTGCAGAGTTACCATGGTATCCAGGTACTCCGGTGTCCTCCCCGTGAATGTGAGCAAGTATTGTTGTTCATCTATGTGTGGCCCTGTGATGGACTGGTGAACTGTCCAAGGATGCACCCCTGCATCTCACCCTTTGTCCCCCTTCAGTTCGGGAATATGCGGGTATAGAAGATGAATGAATGAATCACCAAGAGATCTAATACACTGATTTCAATTCCATACATTTCCAAAATAAATATCATTTTATTTAGAAAGTATGTGCTATTTTTTATAATTAAATTAAATGAATAATAAAATAAAAAGGTTTATATTTTGGTCAAAAAGAATTTTTTGAATGTATGATCACATGCCTTAATTTGCATCAGGTGTATCTGTATATCAAAGTTATATTGTATTAATTTCATCTTCTGTACCCGCTTATTCCCGAATCCGGGGTCACGGGGGTCTGCTGG
>JAOTQW010000022.1:5083360-5093571 GCA_026260075.1 Sisor rabdophorus
CCTTCTTGTTGTGAGGCGACGGTGCTAACCACTGCGCCACCGCGCCGCCCTATTGGTTATATCATTTTTTTTTAAATATAGTATCGCATATCAAATACTGCAATATTTACCATGCGATTGCATATCACATTTTTCTTAAATGTCACAGCTCTAGAGTGATATCTACAATGAGCACCATCCCCTGAGGACATCACATCCTTAAATAGAATTGGCAAATCTAACTATATCTCAAGCCCCCTGGTGTGGGCAGCTCATAATTGAACTGGACTGACAAGAAGAAAAAAGGGGGACACTGAGTATTGCATCATTAGGTATATTGATGGAAAGCTACAAATGTGACTTACCTCTTTTTCAAAAATATACAGATAATCTCCCTTAAGCATCACAAAGCGATTTCTCCAGATTTCTCTGAAAACGCCTTTGCCACAGAACTTGCGAATCCAGCCCACTTTGTCTGGCTGTGAGGAAGTCGGCGCAGCATCCTGAACACCCTGTCCGAAATAGAGAAATAGAGTTAATCTGGGCTTATATTACATAACAGCAAAAAACTCTAAACAAAGAACCATCTATTTCTATAAACCCACATACACAGCAATGCACAGCATCCATGGTGTTGGTGGTGCTGAAAACACTCTGAACAATACATTTGCCTTAAATTGACTCTAAGGGCGTGGTCAATTAACTTATTCAATAATATAGACTACATATAAAAAATTTAAATTACAAAAAATATACAATCCGGGCTAGGAAAAGTGGTTAAATCATGTTTTTTTGCTACACGTTAGATGAGGCAAAGACAAAGGGGTCGACCATGTGATTTCATGTACAGTAATCTAGGTGTACAAGCAATAACATGAACAGCATCCCAGCATCCTAATAACACAGCCGGTGTTAAATGAAATTATAGCTTTATGCAAATTCTTACCCTTTTAACCAGCTGGCTCTTCTTCATAGTGAACGCCAACTGTAAGACTTTATTTTCTGCACTGATCCCGGCTGGGCTGAGGGAAATGAGTGCTGTGTTGTTGGACCGTTTGTCTTTTGCTGAACTGCTTTCTGTGCGTTTTAATGCCGTTATACGCCGTCGTGAGTCGCTCCGTCTACAGACTTTCTGCTCGACTCGTTTACTGTACGTTTACAATCCGTGGGCAGACACGATCTCTCCATTGGCTTTTGGGTGTCTTCCGAAAGATGCTGCGAGTTGCAGTTGAAGCTCATGATCGGAAATAGCCGGTGTTTATAAAGGAACCAAACTGCTCCCCCTACCGACTATAGTAGGGTACTGCTTAAGCCTTAACACTGATAGAGGGGAAACAAGTGTACTGTAATTATACTGTTGACTTGCACGTCACTTTATACGTCTGATAATATCAACCATTTTTGTTACGTTTGAAAATATTGGTAGCCAATAAAACAAATATATGTATTCAAATTAAGCCTTTGATTGAATCCAAAAAATTACATATTCTTATTCATTGAGTCATCTTCTATAGCCGTTTATTTCGGACTCGGGTGACGATGCTCTGCTGGAGCCAATCCCACATTGGGCAGGAAGCAAGAGTATTGCAGAATTACACATAGACGAACATCCACACACACCCACATTCACTACCATAGGCAATTTAGAATCACTAATCAACCTAATGTACATGTTTTTGAACTTTGGGAGGAAACCGGGGTACCCGGAGTAAACTCACGCAAGAGAACATGCAAACTATGCAGAGTAGGACCCCATGCACGGGTACCCACCCCGGGAACCTTCTTGCTGTGTTGGAGGATACTGCATAAGAATTAATTAAAGTTAAATATCAGTGGCAAAATGGCTTAGTGTGGACTAACGCAAGATGGTCCCCAGTTCAATTTCCAGGCAAGGAAGTCTTTCAGCTTCCTTCCACAGTCAAAAAACATGTACATAGCATGATTCATGATTCTGAATTTCCCAAAGGAATAAGTGTGAGAGTGTGTGTGTGATGGACTGGCAACCTGTCCATGTGTACTCATCTGGCTTTTAAGAGAGCTAAGATAAGCTCCAACAAACCCCTGTGACACAGAATTAGGGAATAAGCAGTCTAGAAGATAAATAAATAAAGTTAATAGTCAACCAGAAACCTAAGACAGGTATGGATTTCAAAATATTTATTCTTTAGAATCTTCAAAAGTATATCACTGTGTACGACTGCAAAAAGCACAAACCATTCAACTTTTACATAAATTAAAACACACAAAATCTGTTTTCATTTAAAAAGAAATATTTTTAATCTAGACATATAATAACTGTAGGACTGAGCAGGTGTGATAATAAAGTGGTCGATGAAGGTGCAGATTTATTAAACGTTTACAGAAAATAGTTTTTACATGTGAAATCAGCATTACATAAGTTAACAGCCATCCTTTACAACACATATTAATGGGTAAGGTCTAAATATGTTATATCTTTGCAGTTTGTGTTAGAGAAGACACAGTCAGACTATAGATTCCTTTACTTATCTTATTTACAAACAGCAGATCAGACATAAATTATAGGCTGTACAGTTGGGCTTTGGGAGAAGTTGACTGTGTTCTTGTTATTATCGTACTGTCATAGGTTGAAACCCACTTTGTGTTTTGGACATCACATTTCGACTTCAAATACACTCACAATAAAGTATTTTCCAGACCACGGATAGAGGAATGTTTGTAATGAGATGAGATGAGATGGATACACACAAGTAACTGTTAGCTTTGAGAACATACAATACTAATGTAAATGTAATGTAATGTCTTCAGCGCCTGGGTGGTGAATGCACGACTTTGTGTGAGCCCCCAACTGCTGATGTTACCTCCTCCAGAAAGCTGTGGAAAAAGGAAAATCATCAGTTAAACAGAACTTCTAAAAATTGTATATACAATACTTAGTTTAGTGCAGTGCTGTAGCAAGTGTGAGTGTAAGTGTGTGTAATTGTTTGTCTAGGTGTGAGCCTGCGATGGACTGGTGACCTGTTTAGAGTGTACCCCTAGGCTAGGGATAGGCTCCAGAAGGGCCCCAAGTTAGGGAATAAATGGGTATAGAAGATGAATGAATGAATACTTAGCATATAAACAAATCAGTATGAATAGTTTTCAGTAGTCAAAATATATAATACACACAAATGCTTTTAGCACCCATTGTAATTCTATAATTGTGTACACTACACGTTCTAAAATTCAACCCAACACTATTGTGATCCATACCTAAAAATAGCAAACCATATTTAGTCTCAGCCCCTGACACCATGCATGTAAATCGTTGGCTAAAACGTATGTAGAATGTAGAAAAAAAACTATTAAAAGCACACAGTTACAGTATGTTTATAAGCTCATGACTATATGCTAAATACTAGATTTTCAATTTATAAGTTGGTGATATAAACTGCTATAAATCCCTCCGCTGTCAGACAGCAGAATTATTAGTCTATATATGACTAGAAACCTTAATCTTTTCCATTTAGGCTGGGTTGGGGTATGCTGAATGTTGACATGACAACTAAAGTTCCCAAAGGCAAATATATATATATGGATGAATGGAAGGATAGACGGATGGAACCAGACCTCATTGTATTGTGAATAGTGGTGCCTCCAAGCACAATACGAACGCCTGGCATGGTGCGGTTTAGGTTGTACACGGTCAGTGCTTCTTCATATGTGGCTCCGCCAATAATGAACACAATTATATCCTGTGGCCTAAATAAAAGAGACCCAAAGTATGAGACAAACAAAAGCGTTCTCGTTTAAAATGTTTCCGGACATGCCAATGGATAGCAGCAGGGCTGGGACTGTTCATGCAACCTGAAGCCTTGTGATGCCACCTGTTGGTGTGTCTGGAAACTTTCTGACATCCTCTCATACAGTAGCTGCATTGATAACTTCATACAAGATCAAAAATACTGCATTTTTGTGTAAAAATGTTAAAGTCCTATTTCTATTTCTTATTTTACACATAGTGAATTGTTATTATGTATGTTAAGTATGCATTTATAACTTGAGCTATATATCTGCTGCAGTAACTGAGCCGACAAACTTAATAATTCTCCAGGTTCAACAGTTATATATAATAAACCAAAGATACTGTGTCAAGTAAAATGTACAACATTAATTTCGTTATAAATATGCACAGATAACTATAGATGCCATACCTATTGTCCCCAAACATTTTTTGCACCTTAAAGAACTAACAAAAATAATTGGAATGTTGTTGTTTCTTTAATCCCTTATTGGTTTCATCTGATAAACCCTTGAAAAAAATCATCTATGTTTCACAGAGATTGGGACATCCTTCTCCAACTACTAGTATTTAAGATTTGAGATGAGACAATAGTATTAAACGGAGGGCCCCTGTAATCATGGTAGAGTTATTGTTGAATTATGTAAAATGTATAGCGGAAATGCAGCTTTTAATGCACACTAATGCAGCTGAGTCTTTATCGTATTAAAGCTCCAGCAGATTAGAGATGCGGGACAGAGTTCAAAGAATCACAGCTATGAAAATCAGAGGCTTATCATATCACTGTCAACCAACATATCCGAGTGCGTTTAGCATGAACCTGTCTCGCAGAGAATTCGGCCCGAGGTAAGGGAACTGACTGTCCTTTAAGCGGCCTTTTATCAGCTGATCCAGTGTGTCATGCAGCAGAGGCTGGTGCTGGGTATAAACATTTTCAACACCCTACATACACACATACAGTGAGAAATACAAGTTTAAACTGTCATGCTTTCAAGTCTCCAGTTATGACTGAATAAATGGTGTTTGGAAGAACTGTTGGCACGCGATGAATAATTACATACCTTGAGTCCTTTGAAAAACTGTTTGGTGATAGCCACAGCATCAGTAGGAGTGATTAGATCACTTCCTCTGACCCGTTTGCCCCCATACTCGATTACAGCTTGTACCATCTGTTGTGTGGGAGGAAAAGTAAAACTAAATAATGCTGGAAAAATGTCAATATTCAGCATACACATTTACTAGCATGATAGCTGTTGTACTGTAAAAATCACAGTGATAGACTCACCGTGCAGTATTTTTCTGAAACCCCTCTTCTAGTGAGCTCATCCATGAGACTAGGCAGAATGCTGTTGCTGTGTCTTTCATAGCGTAAAGCATAGAGCATCACCAGACGCACGGCATCGAGTTCCGACAAGTGCGGATTTTGCAACATGCGCCGAACATTCTGCAGGAACAGGCAAACAACCACATTAATAAAGCTTTTAAAGCCAAACCAAAGAAACCATTGGAGAAAACAGTCTAAAAAAGCTGTGTGCTATCGCTTCATCATCAGCTCTGAGATATGTGTTGCTGAATATAAGGTGTGTGAGGTTACCTGCTGAGCGTTAGAGTGATCATTCTGGCATGCAAGCTCCTGCTCCACCTCCGACACCTCCATTAACTGCCGCTTACTAACTAGACGAGACAATTCGCCCACCACCGTCACATGCTTAGACACTGTGCCTGACATCTTTTTGAACTGGGGGTAGTTATCCACAAAAGCCTGCAGACAAGGGGTAGGTAATTTTTACATTTTTGAAGTACTTATAAACTGTCAGACATTGCACGTGGATGACGCATGAACTTAAAAAAAGAAGTTAGGACCATGAACTATTATTACAGCCATTATTATTATACCATTATCACTAGAAACCAATCAAAATGCAAAGAAAATAAACACTAGGAACCCAAAATTACCCTTTTACGTATTAACATTTATGGCATTTGGCAGACATGCTCATCTAAAGTGGCTCATATTTATCTCTTGTATACAACTTAGGAATTAGCAATTAAGGGTCTTGCTCAGAGGCCCAGCAGCGGAAACTTTGTGGTGCTGGGATTCAAACCCGATCTTCCAATTAGTAGTTCAACTTAACCAAAACCAGGACATCACATTGATCTTGCATTTACATTTAGTGCAATAAACTTAAAATAAAACATTTTTGGTTGGCTAACATGTAAGGAACATACAAAGGGGTTTAAAAAGTGTACACATCCTTTAGATGGAAATTCACAAATGTATCCAGAACTGATAAACAAGAATTAATGGCCTCACCTTCATGTCAGAAATGGACTCTAGTTTTTTTTGGCCCTTTGGTTTCTTCTTCTGAAAGTCCTCCATCAAATTTTTTATGTTTGTTCCAATTTCACCAAAATTTAAGTACATGTTCTGTTTTTAGAGAAAGATAATTAGGAAGTGTATTAATGATGTACTTCCAAAAAAGAAAAAAAATCACAGATGTGGAAGAAAATATTAACTGTAATTGGGTTGTCTGAAAAGAAATCCCTCAAGATATTAAATAAAGACAATATTCTGATTTCTGTACTACTTACATTTGCATAGAATTCATCATTCTCTGCTGACAACACCACCTCTTTCAGGTCTTTACTGATACCAGGCACTCGGGACAGATCTATTCGGTTGTTGTTGAGGCCAAGCAGCTCATGGACCATTGCCTGGTATGTCCACTAGAGGAGGAAAATGACAGACCAACAATTCCAGTAAATGCTGCTGATTTACTAAGTAGGCAATCCCACTTTGAAATCCCACATAAAATAAAAGTTTATTTGGAGAAGTATCATCTAAAAGTTGCTCTCTCCTGCCCTCTAGTGACTATGTCGAGCAAACACAAAAACGTGAGATAAAATATAAAATTAAAATTAAGATTAGAATAAAATAGGGAGAACAAATCAGCAAGCAGATTGTTACCTGGTTAAGAAGGGGTGTGATTGCATCATCACTTCGATCCAGAATCAACAGAAGAGGAGGAACCTCAGTTTTTCTGAAGTCAAACAGTTCATATTCTTTGCTGATGATTTGCTATAGAAGCAAAAAACAGATGTAAAACGTATGATTAATAAAATAAACAGATATACTCTAAATATAGAAGTGAATGAAAATAAACGCTTGCATGTTATTTACATTTGCTCTAATTATGCACCATCCTTCATATTGAGATAATAGCAAAGCGATTTTTGTTTATACTGTAAATGATAAACAAGATAACACTGGCACAGTCTTGAAGCCAAACAGGATGAATAAATACATCATGCTCTGTTGTTATTTACAGATAACAAGGTCTAAACAAGTCTACAGGTACCCTCTTTGATATTAAAGAACAATAACATTCATTCATTTATTTTCTATACCCGCTTATTTCCTAAATTAGGGATCACGGGGGTCTGCTGGAGCCTATAACAGCGCACATAGGGCCCGAACAGATCAGTAGTCCATCGCAGGGCCGCATATAGACAAAAAAACACACACCGACACACACAAATTCACTCCTATGAGCAATTAAGAGTCACCAATCAACCTAATGCACATGTATTTGGTCTGTGGGAGGAAACCAGAGTACCCAGAGGAAACCCACAGAGAATCTGCAAACTCTGCACAAAAAGATCCCGAACCCTGCAATCGAATTTTTTAAACTCCATAATTAAATAAGAACAGAGAAAGTGATTAACATTCAATTTACAAAATGTAGAGTTTAATTTAGAATTTTTGAAAATAAAGTGCTGCACCATACTAACACTTTAAAATACAGCCTAACTAAAGTATCGGTCTAGGATTTATGTCTAGTAAAACACATATCATACCTTAACACTTTCAGCCAATCTCTTGGCCGTGTCAGAGGAAAGCTGGTAACGAATCATGGGGCACTTCTTTAAGGCCAACAGCACAGAGGTTAAACCTTGAGTGACACGAGGAAGGACACTGGGTTCCCAATTACGACCCTATAGGAAAAAAAAAGCATTATATATTCAAGACTGTGCAGGACTAAGAATTTATTAATTTATGTGAATAAAACTTTTTTTTACCAAATAAGCATTAGCATGTTGATATACATAATTAACAGAAATTTGCATTTTTGTATGATTATTTCTTGTTAAAATGTTACAGTAAAATCTGCTTGATCAGTGTTCTGCATGTGCAACAGTATATGTTTTTTCCATATCACTGCGAAATAAGAAATGCAACATAAGTGTGATAGCTCAGGTCTCTAACCCTTGACACTCCTTGAAGGTTGAGGGAGAACAGATGAGGATTCACAGCGATGAAGTCTCCATAGAACTCCTACAACATTTATTGTTCTGTTAGTGAGATTATAATTGGCAAGTGAAGAGTGAAAACGAGTGTGAACACATGTCCCGTCAGACAGACACTATAATACTGACCTGTACCTCTGCTACAACCTCCTGCTCATCAGCTTCAGCCAAAGCCTTCACTTCACTCTTACTGATGACATTACTGAAAACTACATAAATAAGGGTATAGGGATATAAGAGTAGACTGATCCTGCTGTAATAACAACATTTGTGGGTGGAAAGATAAGCTAGGCAAAGATGAGTGGAGAATTTACTCACAGATAAAATAGAAGCTGTATTTGGGATGTCGCAGCTCCTGAATCAAATTCTCTACATTATCCTGTACATATTGAGAATAATAATGTTAAAAGACCTGATAAACATGTCATATATATACACATATATACACAATCTTTCCTTTTATTGTATGGGCCCATCACTTTTTCATCAACACTTTTTTTTTATACTATTCTTAATCTGTAACAATTATATGAACATTACATTTGGTTTAGTTATTTTTACTTTGTTAGCCTCTATTTAAACTCATCCAAAATTTGTATCTGCTTTAGTAGCTTGGCCTTAAAAATCAACACTGTGAACCAAGCAAAAATTTATCTTAATAGTGACTGGGAATCCGGAAGCTATCCCAAAAACACTGTGTGAGGCTAAAAGGTACTGTAAAACATATGATACACAAAAATCCGAGCTTAAAATTGACAAAAAAAAATCTTGGAGCTGTAACTTGCAAATGCTCGGCCACTGAAAGAACCTATTACACTCAACTAAAATGCTAATAACATAATGAGTATGTAGTGTAGACTAAGATACCAAATTGTGTGAGAGTACACTAGTTTCACCTCTAAAGTAATTAGTTTAACCCGTAGATAGATTCACATTTCTGCCCTACAGCAGATGCTCTTATGGGGCATTATGGTGCCGTAGTGGTTAACGCGGTCACCTCACAGCAAGAAGGTCCTGGGTTTGATTTCCGGGAAGGGGCCTTTTTGTGCAGAGTTTGCATGTTCTCCTCGTGCTTGAGTGGGTTTACTCCGGGTACTCCGGTTTCCTCCCACAGTCCAAGAACATGCATGTGAGGTGTATAAATATGTGAAGTCGCCAGGAAAATAGCCTATGGGCTGGTAAGGCAGTAAACAATGATAAATAGATAAAAACAGACACTCATATCCAGAGTGACTTAAATTTGGCATTCAGGGGTTAAGGACCCTAGTCAGGGGCTTAACAGGGGTAATTTGGTGGTGCTGGGTCTCAAACCCACAACCTTTGAGTTATCAGTCCAACACCTTAACCACAATTTTTCATTCAACAGATAGACTATTGCTAACCTGTACTACAATCCAGTCCAATATTACAGGTTTGTACTCTTAGTAAATTAACTTGTTTTATAATTATTCTTTCATCCACTCATAACCTGACCAAAAGCACACGGCACCTTGGTTGGTCTCAGGAAGCAGATGGCTTTCAGGTGTTTCATGATATAACGGTTTTGTACGTCAATCCGCTCAAACAGGTAGACCTCCTTCTGCAAGATCTCGGATTGTGTGTATACCATACTCACAATACTTGTCTACGGTTAGAAGAGAGAGAGAGAGCAAAGTGGTAATACAGTAGCAATTTTCAATTACTGACAGAATATTTCAATATTGTGGTATAGTAGTGTAGTATAATGTAGTATAATAATTATAGTAATAGTGTAGTATAGTAATAGTGTAGCATAGTGTAGTATAGTGTATTGTAGCAATAGTGTCTTGTAATGTAGTGTAGTGCAGAATAGTTTAGTATAGCAATAGTGTTGTACAGTATAGTAATATTGTAGTGTAGTTACAGTGTGGTGTAGTACAGTGTGCGTATTAATAGTGTAGTGCAGTATAGTAACAGTGTAGTTTAGTATAATAATGTCGTGTAGTATAGTAATGTTGTTATATAGTGCAATGTAGTGTATTATAGCAACAGTGTAGTGTAGTGCAATATAGTGTAGTAATAGTGTAATATAGCAACAGTGTAGTGCAGTGCAATATAGTGTAGTATAGCAACAGTGTAGTGTAGTGCAATTATAGTGTAGTATAGCAACAGTGTAGTGTAGTGCAATATAGTGTAGTATAGCAAC
>JAOTQW010000022.1:5159113-5169118 GCA_026260075.1 Sisor rabdophorus
AGACCCCAAGCCCGGGATTCGAACCCAGGACCTTTTTGTTGTGAGGCGACCGTGCCCCACATTCTTAATTAAAATAATATAATTTACATTGATTTACATTACTTAATCTGCATATTTTACATTTTAATTTAATGTTAGTATTAGAGCTCTGTTAATACAAAAACACTAGCACCATTTGTGTAAATCTGAATACGTTTAGCCGTTAGGGTGCAGTGTACGCTTGTGTCATGTTGTGAAAGAAAAATTGATTTGTCCTTCTCTTCTAGTGTTTCCCCCCAAAGTCATCATTGTTAATGTTTTTGGGGTTTGACGTGCTCGTTCTCTTTTCTAGGGAGAAGTCCTGGAGTTTTTAGACGAGTATCTTGATGCTGAAGAAGAATAGTATTCCATAATTTTGCACTGAAAAACACAATAAGAATTCAGGATAGGAAGTGGACATTCTTGTGAAAAAAATGTTTGTATTTATTTTGGGCTATGGGATTGTTTTGTATTCTTTATGTATCAAACACATGGTCCATGAACCACCATTTGGTAAATGTTTATTTTATGTTGTCTTTCAGTAATTTAGAAGTTTCTAATATTTTAGAATAAAAGTAAGATTTCTCTAGGTGTGCTATCAGTTCTTAAAGACACATTTCATTTAACTGATGTCAAAATATCAGTTTTGAATTGAGGTTGTGTGAATTGAGGAAGCAGGGGTACACACTGGACAGGTCGCCAGTCCATCGCAGGGCCATACATAGACAAACAATATTCACGCTCACATTCACTACTAAGGACAATTTAGAGTCACCAATCAACCTAATGTACATTTTTTTTGGACTGGGAGGAAACCCACGCCAGCACGGGGAGAACACGCAAACCTGTAATTTAAACCTAGGACCTTTTTGTTGTGAGGCAACCACTACACCACAGTGCCCCCATAGATCATATAGTAGTTAAATAATCAGATATTTATTAAGTTGTAAAATGCAAATACAAATTTGAGCACAGACCCTAAAATAGAATAAACACTTCAAACATTAGATGTAAATGTTTACTTAGACAAACACATAAACCATAAATTCTGCCTGAAATGCTGACCCATCACATACAATTTCTCCATCTTTCTGTCTCTTTCTCTCTCTCTGTGTGAATGTTTTTACATTGGTGTGATAAACTGCACAGACTCTCTATGTTCAAACACTTCAAAATGAGCCTCTGTTTCCTTCTGTGTGTGTGTGTGTGTTTGACTTCATCTATAGATATTAACCATAGATACTTTATAACTAATAACCGTTTACTGTTAAAACACAAAATTACACACCGATATTTCAAATAAGAACGAATGTAAGTTAATGAAATGAATTTTTATTTGTAAATGTTAGTTTGTCAAGTGTGCAACTGTCATAAAAAAGCTTGGAGCTTTTCACTGAAGACATTAAACACCAATCTAATATGTTACAATCCGATACACTGACATAAAAACAGATGGTATAAATCAAAACAGGGTATATCATTTTATATTCAAAATTGGGGAAAAAAAGCAAGAAAATATAGCAACATAGCAAGCCTGAATCACCCGCAGACTATACATTTATTTACGTTTAACCACTTAAACACCGATAACACTTTAATTAAAGCAACGCCACATTGTTAACTGTATTTATAGTAACATGCTGGCAGTCTGCCCAGTCACAAAGAAGTGCTAGGTACTTAGAGTACAGGTACTTGTACAAATGGAGCCATTGTGCAAATTAAGACAGACCTACTCTAACGCCTAACTGGTACATAACACTGAAAGTTGATATCATCGTGAAAACTGTTAAAGAACTTTATTTAATAGTCATAAGATGTTGAATATTGCATTAATTATATTCTAAAGCTATTTTAAAAAATGCTTTTTATAATTATGCATTAAAATAATTGACATGTAAGTAGACATCTGGCAATAAAATTGACTATTAAACTTTTATTCATTTATCTTGTAGCCTGCTTATTCTCTAATTCAGAGTCATGGGTGTCTGCTGGAGTCTATCCCAGCTTTCTATTGGCGAAAGGCAGGAAGGGTACACCATGGAACAGGTCGCCAGTCCATCACAGAGCAGAACACACTCACTCCTATGGGCAATTTAGAATCACCAATACATGTTTTTGGACTGTGGGAGGAAACCAGAGAACTTTAAGTAAACTAACGCAAATGGAGGGCTGTGAGACGACAGTGACAACCAATATGCCACCTTGCCGTCCACCGGAAAACTTTTTATCGAATTCACAATCTTATTTTTAATTCCAGACAAATAAAATAAAGTTACACAGTTTAACATTGTGAACAATGCCTTAGATTCATTTTAAAGATTATTAATAAAAATGTAGTTTAGCTTCAATACGCCAGACTAATATTACTACTCTTTAATACAATATATATGACATTTACTAGGGGGGCTGCCTACACTTAATAAAACTGAACATAAGCATTTTTAATTTGATTTTCAGTCCACCTAAAACAACAAGTGCTAGACAAAAACAATTAAAAAAAAACACTAACATTGGTTACACTCCAAAAGAATACATTTGTCTTCACTGTCTTAGTGACATCAAAATATACCTCATCAAATTTAGGCTAAATATATAACTGTCACCAAGTCTTCACCCAATTGAAGACCCAATAGAGCACCATCAAGATCTGGAGACCAAATCATATGAGGTAAGACTACTCAATCACATTTTCTTACACGTCTTGCCACATAGAGACAACTCTTAACTTATAAAATATTGTCTTAAGATGAAAGTCAAGCTTTAGTCATCACCTTGTTTATTTATGAAATTATTAGAGTTTTGATCTCAAAGTTTTTATAGTAACGTGCAAAATTTTAAAGATCTAAGCAGCCTTATCAAATCAACACAGATTTGAGAGCTTCTCACTTATTGCATGTCCTTACCGTTGCTTTCCCTTTTTTTTCTTGTATTGGTTACTGCTAGAACTTTCTGCCAATTCTAAAACCTTGAAATGTTTTAACACAAAACTTGCTATTAATGATTTAATTAGAATTGTTAAATAGTAGCTATCATTTCTTCTATTTAATATCTATATGTATGTATAATGTAAAATAAATGTAAATCTAAAATCAGGGATGCTTAGAAGTGCATTATGCACTATTAGTAACTAACATGTCCATAAACATATTTTCCACTATTATGGGGCATTAAAAAATAAAACACAAAAGTTTAACTGTCTCTGTTTTTAAAAATGCCAATTTCCGGCATTATTATGGTCACACTATAGTAAATCTGATAAAGGCTTAAATACAATATGATCTGCTTACATTTAAATATCAATAAGCATGTAGCGTCTCAAACGCAGACAGCCTTTTAAATACAGTCCACACAGTGAGAGGAAATCCATAAAGAAATAATCAGGCATCAAATATAAGCAGGTATAACACAAGAAATAACACACATACACTGCACAGCCAAGATGAAAATAATTAAATATTTACTTTCTACTACCATATTCAAAAGGACATGGCAAGTGTGTAATCTATGCATGCTAGGTTACACAGTCTGCTGGAGTTCGATGCATTGTGTTTGTCTGTTAGTTCCATTGAGCTGGTAGTGAGATGTCTTCTGTTGCCTTCTTTTGTAACACCATACACCCAAAGCCACACCCACAATCGCTGCTACAATGCCAATAATGATAGCAGCAATAGTCGGCCCATGGCCAGCTAGGTGACAAGGATGTACAGTGCAAGATCCATCATCTTTAGGTTGATCCAGGCTATGGTCCACATCACCTTCCAATACACTCTGATTTTCATGGTTTACTACAAGTACATCATCAACAACAGTGGGAATCTGATCCTCAAAATGTCCAGAATCTTTGCTTTCCCAAAAGACACTCACTATGGGTGTGGCTTCATTGCTAACAACATAGACTGGTGAAGTTGATGTGGTTTCCATCTGTGACATGCCTGAACGTGTGACTGTGCGTTCAAAATCCGTCCCCTGCTGGCTTGTGCTGACATTCTCAGAAGCGGTGCTGGGTGTGTTGTTAGGAGTCGTCTTATCTTGACCAGCTGAGATCTGAGTGTGACTGATTAAAGGAGTGGGGCTCATTTCAACATTATTTTCTCTTTCAATAACATCATGAAAATGTGCATCTTTAGATCTATCATCCACTTTTTCTTCTTTCTCCTCTATTGCTGGTGCCCCTGTAACCATATATGTTTTTTCTAAAAAAATAGGCACTTTATCATCCCCCTTTGCTTGAGGCATGTCAGTATGGCTGTAAAACGTTTCCTTTTGATCATAAATCCCTTCCCCAAAGCTCTTTTCTCCAAGGCTTCCAGTAACATTCTTAACCCCCACATTCTGATAATCAGTCACTTTACTAAACTCTGGCCCTTCATGCAACGTAAACACACCTTCAGTTGGTTTCTCATGATGTCTGTCAATACCACCTCCCAGACTTGCATCTTTCGGAATATTGGTCACAGTTTCGAAACTGTCCACCTTAGAATTATCTGTTATGCTCTCGATGTCCACACCCTGTCCTGGTACTGTTGATTCTACACCTGTTTTCTCCTCATCTTGGTGAACAGGATATCCATCCAGCCATGAATCCACTGTGCTACCCACACTGTGTATGGCAGGTTTCTCAGTTTGAGGCTGGGTGATATAACCGGTATAATGATGCTCTGAAAGTATCTCAGGCTCTGACTGGTCCCCACCAGGCTTAACTAAGATGTAATTTTCATCTTGGGCAGTTTCTTTAATAGGTGTACTTGTGGTGATAAGAGGATGTTCTTCTTCCTGAAAAGCCTCTGAGGGGAACCAGAACATGTGTTTTTGGCTAAGTTGAGATACTGGAGGCTCTGTTACAGACGCTGCAGAGTTTTTGTTAAGCTTGTCTATTGCTTCCACTGGCATAACTGGCTCTAAAAGGTCTGGTTCAGATGTAGACTCTTCATCTTCCAAATTATCAGTAGGCATGGGCATCATACTCACATGATGCACCCCTCCCAGGCCATCATAAAAATGATGTTCATCTGGAAGCTTGTCTTCATAGTCAATAAAGGCCTCAGCTTTATCTGTAATACATCAAATACACCAATGCTAGTAATTCACTTGAAAACCCACAACTCTTTGTTTAGTTGCACTTAATTCATAAAGCTTAAAATATATTTTATACACTGTTGTGCCAACCTAGTAAAGACAAGTTATTAATTGTCAGTTATTTAGGGCAGTTTATTCTCTTACCTTTTACACAGAGTTGCACAAGGCCATACCACTCTCCACAGCTGTCACACAACAGGCTGAAAGCTGTCTCACCATTGGGCAGAATGTATCCCTGGTTGCAAGCATACAGAAGCTCGTCACCAAGCTCCAAGCCTGTCTGACCCTGCAGATGCGTATTTGGAAATGATGGTGGACTGCCGCAAGGAGCTCCTTGTGTATGTAAGCAAAGGAAATTGGTGTAAATGTTAAATATTTGTTATATTGAACAACCAGTTGACTGCAAACGACTTATGCATTTATTCCTTTCAGCACCTCACAGTTCAGTCTTTCGAACTAACCAGTGTCTTTCACACAGAACACAGCCAGTTTCTCATACGTGTCAGTCACATTTTGGACCTGCATGTCCACTGCCCGCAAACTTCCAGAGATACTCCTGCACACTGTTGTCCTGCAGGCAAACCAGTTTAAACTTAATTACTACTTAAATACAAAAAAGCTTTTTTTTATTAAAAAAAAATGTAAATACTGTTTTCATTTATCATCTGTAGCGGTATGCAGACTGTCATAGGTGACTATGGGCACATGGTATAAACCCATCATTGTCACTTACATACTACAGACAATTTAGAAATATTAGCTTATGTGGGCAGCACGGTGGCTTAGTGGTTAAAAGAGAAGGAGAGCCTGGGTTTAAATCCCAGGAGGGGTTTGCTATGGGTCTTATGGTTTCCTCCGGAAAACCATGAATGTTAGGTTGATTGGTGATTTGAAATTGCCCAGAATGTCCTCATTAGAGTGAGTGTGAGTGTGGCCCTGTGTAGAGTGTACCCCCTCTGCCTTTTACCCTGTCAGAGATCCCTGTGAAAATATGTAGACAAAATTTTCTTATCTTCAGGGCACTAAAGCATTTCTTATGTGTTGGTATTTACTAGAACCCAATTGCCCAAACAGTTCTTTAGTTATTTACGACAAGGTCTGGTGTAGGCATCTATGCTTGGTAATGAAAAGTGTCACTATTCTCAGTTCTTCTATCCAAGTGAAATGATTTTCGGTCACTTGCTGATGACAAACTTTGCTCAATCCTGCTATAGTGTCTCAGTGGGTCCAGAAAGTCCTGAACTTATTTACAGTTATGCAATAAAAGTGGAAATGACTATGCTACACATTTAGGCAAACTTAATATATAAGCAAAGGACATTCAACAAATGATTTTCTAAACAGACTAAAGAGCTTCACTTGTTTGCTGCTAAAATTTTCTGTTGTGCCTGAAGTTGACAAGAAATAGGTTCCATGTCACACATTGTAACATTCACTTGTAGAATGTGAGTCAGAAAGTGAGTGTGTCTGGGTGTGGGTGTTCATGGGGGTGTCAAGATTTCACTTTGGGAAAACATTAAGACAGTGTAATGTTACCTTGGAAATGTCCCACTACTGAGTTCACTTATTGTAGCTACAGCATACCAATTTATATAAATATAAATATAAATATATATTATATATTCCATTATATATTCCTAGTGTGCGCTTGACTTTTACAATAGCAAATCCATAAAAGTGACTGAAAGTGATAAGTAAAATGTCTATATTTATGTATATATTTAAAACTCTGCATTTACTGCATATCATAAGCATCAGGGGTTTTTAATACTTCACACCTATAATATTATTTAGTAGGCCATAAAAAATATATAAAAATATTATAAAATATTGTTTCATTATATATTTTGTGCATTTGTGATTTCATGTTCTGTTGGGATTTAAAATGTTGACCTTTTTAGGTTTACACTTAAAAAATCACTTCCATTAAACCCACAATGTGATAATTACACTGGGATTTGCACTTTCATGTTAAACAGTCTACTGTGGGATTGCACAGACACAGATCACAGTGAAAGTGCTAATGTATTTTGTGACATCGCCTCAGGTCCAGTTCTCTCAGGGGCCTGAATGCCTGTAGGTGCAAATGGAAGTTCCTGCAAAACATATGATGTCGCTTCTAAAAGCAGCAGTTTAGCAAATAAGTACTGTTTTTCTCAAATTTAAGCAATCATACTGACAAATAGTTTTAATAGGTGTAAATGTGTGACTGGGGCTCTTACCCAATGCTGGGACCAGTAAGCCAACCCCGAGCACAGGCAGAGAATGAACACTCAACAACAGCATGACGAAGTTCCATTGCTGACGCCATCCGGGCACCTTGATCTCCACATGCATTTAAAGCTGTCTCAAAGCCTATATGTGAGCCATTTCTCAACTCTAGAAGAAAGACACGGCCTAAAAACAGAATGAGAGCTTGATTGCAAGAGCAAGAAAAGGCAGGGTTAATAAATGTATTTTTATATTCAGGCTGTGTATAAGTGTGTCTGTGTGTCTGTCTGGGTGTGTAAGTGTGAGGGATTGAATTTTATTTTTAGTGAGAGGGTGTGCCACATGAGGACACTAACTTAAAGCGTTTCTCAACAAAAGGTAAGCACAAAATAAAGACTAAAGCTGAGCTCCAAACAGGATGTATGACTCCAGGGTGAAAATATGAATTCACATATACACACAAACACCACAGTCAGCATCATTCCAAAACCCCACCACCATCGACACACATACACACACACACACACACACACACACGTACATGCAAAGACAGTCTGGTTTATAACAATAACTGGCCCAAACCTACTTCTGATTCAATATCATTTTGATATTTTAAAAGGAGAGTAGTGGCAGTCATTGTAGTGATTTTACAGTGCACTTTCTGACTGTCATGTGCATTAATCCTATAACAGGATCTCTGTTAGCTTTGCTTTAAAAATGTTTAAATATGAGATAGATAAAAATTTAATTTGCCTTCATTCACAAGGTTTCAATCGTGTGCTTCATTCCATCCATAGGACGTCTCTGCAGTCGTCAGCTGACACACCATGAAAGATCTGTCATCGTTTTGTTTTGGCAGTTAAATGGCACAATGATTCAATGTCTGTTACATCAATGTGATCATATTAGATGCTAGAAGTGAGTTTCTGGACAGAATGACATAGGCACTATTTTTTAATGGTACGTCGTAAACTTTTGCCCACTGTTTGGATATTTCTGTAACGCCAACAACTCTCTTCTTCTCTGTACCAGACTTGGAGCTACTTTTACCATTTTGCTCTACTGAATGCTCAACTAAATCACTGCACTCTACATGAAACAGATTGTGGAAATCACTTCTTACCTGCTCCGCCACAACTGTTTGAATCTATTTTACTAGACTAAATCGATGCAGTGTTTAAAATATAGTGAGTTTCAGAAAAGCAGACAAATGAAACACAGCATTTTCCACTTCATCTGGGCATGTTCTCTAATGCGCTGTCTTTAAAGCATTCATTAATGGGCCTTTAAGGGGCATTACTGGCAAGTTTGGTAGCCTACATACATAAAAATTCTCTTTTACCTAACATCCTTACAGGGACATAAAATGAAAAAGTGGAACACTGATTTTCTTAAAAACATGTGCAAATGTTAAAAACTGCCTGTTTTATTAAATCTCTTTATGGATGATGCTGGAAAACAGCCATTTAGCAATCTAACATCTGCCTAAAGCAGAGGTCCTAAAACAATGGCTCCAGGGGCTGGATACAGCCTGTCCCCAGATTTTGGACTCTCTGAACTACGCCAGAGAAAATCTTTAGAAAATCCAAAATATACTTTAAAGCATATGAAGAAAATTTAAAAAGACAAACAAAATGTAAAATAGTTGGTAATGAGAAAAGTTAGTTCAGAATGCAGTAAATGTAACCAAAAGTGGACACAAGATTATTATTTTTTGTTCATTGAAAAGTAATGACTGGTTGTTTAATCTATCATCTATCTTTACTATTATATATATTTTTTTAAAGATGTAATGGTCAGTTGACTGTTTCTATACCTGCTTATTCCCTAACTCGGGGTCAAGGGGCTCTGCTGGAACCTATCTCAAGCTCGAGGAGAACATGCAAACATTGCAGTGAAAGACCCTTGGCCGGTAATCGAACTCAGAACCATCTTGCTGTAAGGCAACAGTGTTAACCACTACACCACCGCGCTGCCCGGTAGTCATTCAGGATGCCTGTAATTTTCTGTTACAGATCAATTAAAGCAAGGAAAATTAATGTGGCCCATTTGGGGACTCCTGACCTAAAGCATGCTAAAATAATATTTTACAAAGAACAAATTTAGACAGATTTAGGGCAATGGCAGTACCTTGTATATTTCTTTTTTTAAGTGACACAAACAGCTTTTTTACAATTTAAAACACAGTTTTTAGTCAAAGTTTACCAGTCCAAGTTCACCACACCACCTCTGCACAAGCATCATAATTATATAAAATGTATCCCAGTAAAAGTGTAGTTTGAGCAAAAGCATTTCTGTGTAACAGCATGTTAAGGAGTCCTGTCCATCCCTCTAAAAACCCTTCAAGTTTTAAGACAATGCAATGTCTTATATGTCTTAATGCTATGTCTTAAAGAAAAATAAAATAGCACATAATTATAAAAATAATTATTTGCTAGAGAAGAAAACAAAGTTTTACTGTAACTGTCTACTGACCAAATTTACAATTTTATTTAACAACGCAATTTTATTTATCTAACTGATTTAGAATTTATCTAACTGATTTAGAATTTAATCTCACTGGAATTAAATTAAATGTTCAATGCACTTCAATGTTCAATTGGGAGTTTTAATATTCATATATACCAAGTTTTATCTTTAAATGTTGTTTTATCTATCTATCTATCTATCTATCTATCTATCTATCTATCTATCTATCTA
>JAOTQW010000022.1:5195517-5212486 GCA_026260075.1 Sisor rabdophorus
TATATATATACAGTAAATACACCCATACAGAAAATAAATATTTCTTATATGCTTCAGTACCAAAAGGTTGAAAAGCACTTTTAAAGTGCATACAGTGATTGCACATTTGATCACCAATACAAATACTTTATTGCAAAAATGTTATCTTTTAAAGGCAAAAAATCCTGATTCATGCCTTATTTTGTGAAATATTGCTATAGCAACCAGTAGTTGTCGTAACGACAACTCGTAAAGACTATATATTAGTATAGAGACCGTGGTACGGAGCTAATGGATTTTAGTGTTTTTTTCTTACTCCTGCTTAAGTAAACTTCCTCTAAAATATTAGCTGTGAACTTCTGTTACCTCTTTAACTATATGTGTACTAGTTGCATTTTTAAAAGAATTCTGTTTAGAAAGTGACAGAGGCAAATAAACAACAACAAGGAAAAACAAGATAAACAAGAAAAACAACTTATTTTTAAAAACAAATTTTCTTTCTTTGTTTTTAATCAATACCCAGGTTTGGATGGTGTCCTAAGCGAGATTGTAGATTCATGCCCCCCATTTAACCCCCTCCTTCTTACACACACACACACACGCACACACAATTTAGTGGTAAATTGTAATGATGGCAAACAATATAAACTCAGTTATCACAGTCGACTGGCCAAAGTATTTTGTATATATGGGTACACAAGAGGGCGCACTCAGCACACCCCAGTCATGGCAACTGCCTATGTCGCCTATGTAATGGGTCGTCTGTCTCTCTCTCTCTCTTTCTCTCTCTCTCTCTCTCTTTCTCTCTGTGTTTGTGTGTGTGTGTGATTTTGCAGGTCACTGACAACACATTGGTTCAGCTTTCAATCCATTGCCCTCAGCTCCAGGCGCTGGTAATTGGCACAATACGAGTATATTTAAAACTGTTTTTAAGATAACAAGGAATAAACATGTGCTTTCCTGCATATTACAGAGTCTCTCACATTGTGAACTGATAACAGACGACGGGATTAGACACCTGAGCAGCAGTGTGTGTGGACAGGAGCGGCTGCAGGTTGTCGAGTTGGATAACTGCCCCTTGATCACAGACATCACTTTGGAGCACCTTAAGAATTGCCAAAGGCTCGAACGCATTGAGCTCTACGACTGCCAGCAAGTCACTCGGGCCGGAATCAAACGTATCCGAGTGAGTCATCAAGTGCTGTAACACCAAAAAATTACCTGAATATGAATGTTAGAACCTTTCCATAAAATTCATTATTGTATCTATGGTTAAACAGCTGTATAATTATTTTGTAACAGCAGTTTTATGGAAGTACTTTAGGTTGTCTGTGTGTCTCTGAAGGCTTAATAAAAACC
Organism: Sisor rabdophorus; assembly: GCA_026260075.1. NCBI lineage: Eukaryota > Metazoa > Chordata > Actinopteri > Siluriformes > Sisoridae > Sisor > Sisor rabdophorus. The sequence goes on from JAOTQW010000022.1 coordinate 5,196,856, forward strand.
AAATATTAAGTTTCATCAAATCTTACAGTTACAACAAACAAAAACCATATAGTGGTGTACTTTGACTTTGTAGAAAATATGTTTAGAAGATCCATATAGGTGTAATAGGTGGGTCTTCACATACTTTTGACCGTATATCCGGTACCAGCAGCCATTAATTGTTTTATGTTTCTTCTTTTTTTTTCCTAGGCTCACCTTCCTGAGATTAAGGTCCATGCCTATTTTGCACCAGTTACACCTCCTCCGTCAGTGCACGGAGGGGGTCAACGTCTCTGTCGCTGCTGTGTTATACTCTGACAGTGGAAGCGGCCTTTAATACATGCCATGGAGTGTCAGTCAGTCAGTCAAAACTCTAAACCCTGCCTTGCTCTTGCTGGCCACTCCCACTAAACTCTATACACAAGTGTGGCTGTGAAAAAAGACACTGTTGGATGAGTGACGGCAAGATGGAGCTACGAATGTTTGAAAAAAAAATTATACTTTAAAATACAAAGAATAATTACTATGTAAAATTTGACCTTTTAAATGGAATCCATGAAAAGAGAGTGGGGAAAAGCCACATTGTAAAATATTTCATATTTGGATTTGTAGAGAACAGGTTTATGGAAGTACTTCAGGTACTACTCACTACAGAAACTTGTCTGAGTGGGAAGGTCTCCGAGGGCTTGTTGAGAACCAGACATTGTTTACGTCTACATCCACTGTTACCAATTTTAAATGCATTACATCATAAAAGGAAGCGTTATATCGACCGAACGAGGAGCGCAGAGAATTCTGTATTTGCTGTGGAGACGTTTCCAATTACTGAGTCGGAGAATGTTCAAATATATACATCAAAAACATAACACTACAACCAAGCAAACCTGTGTTCAACCTTAAATGAAGTGCTTTGTGTCGATGCCCAGCATTCTTTACTGAAATTAATGAAACGTTTCAATTATCCTTTGCTATATCTATTAAGATCTGGAAATGTAGGGAAGAGATGGCACACACACGGACAAAAGGTGCTTTTTAGATTTTTTTAGGCTCTAGCAATGAAATAAAGAAATGTCTGGAGTGACTTCATATATATCCCCCCCAACCAAAAAAAAAAAGAAATCTTATTTACTGAAAATGTCTAACAGAGTTAATAAAAACAAGTTTTAAGTTCCAAGTGCAATATTTTAAAGACTTAGATTTTCTGTTCAAAATGGAATAGTGTTTTTTTGTTTAACCTCCCATATTCCGTCTTGCTTGCTGCCCAGAGTTGCAGTATTGTTCAACAGGCCAAGATCTGGAATGTAATTTTCCATTACAAGTTCTTTTTTTCCCCCTTGCCCTATTTACTTTCCCAAATGCACAAATATAATCTGCCTAATCTTACATCATCCTGAGCACTGAAAAACTGATCTGCACCTCGGGCTACATGTTACTAATGCAGGTGACTATTGAATTCATCGCCTAATTAATAGCGCTGATGGCTTTGGGGTGCGAGTGCCTTTGATTTTTGCATTGCTGGAACCAGCATGAGGGAATGTGAAACCCAGTCCCAGAAATCAAAGACTCAGGGCTATAATGTAATTCGTCAGATCTTTTACTATCTTGCTTCTTGAACTATGGAAAGCAGAAGCAGCTTCTTTGCAAGTGATGGACCATGCGCAGCCTGCAAACACTGCATCCATATTTGGTGGGATATTATAGTTGCTACTAAAGGATGTGTAAAATGTAATTTTGCAGTGATGTAAAGGACAATCCTCTTTTCCTCATCACTCATTCAAATTTCTGATAACCATTTGGGGAAAAAAAGGATCGACCTTAATGTCCTTGTGTTCTGGTGTTACTGTGACATTTTCTTTCAATAAAAGATCAGTGTGTCACATTCGGTGTGGTTCGTGTCACCTACTGTACAGCTCTATAACTGCTTTAGAATAATTACTATTGCTTTAGATTATTAACTATTCCTATGGAAAAAAAAGACCAATTCTTAAAGCTTTCGTAAAAGAGGAAGAGGATCTTGGGTTGTGTAAGAAGTATGTTTTAGTCACTGAATGAACTTGTGCATGAAGAACTTCTTCCCTATTAGACTGGATGTATTTCTTGGTAATTAGCAGACAATTTTTTTTCTTTAATACCACATTCTAATGCTTTCATCATCCGTTATGTTATCAATAGTGGTAAGCGCCAAAGTAAGCCCAAGTCCAGTGTGCTGGTGTGTTTTTAGATTGCTTGGTTGGGATTTATCTTAATTTTATAACCTTCTGTCCATATTATTCTTACTGCTGATATGTGGTTTACATCTCTTGGAATCAAATCTTTACTTCTGCTCTTTAAGTCTTCTTCAAAGGTGGATAGTCAATCATCAAACTTCTCAGAATTTTGGTGGATTGTTCAATATCTGGAAGATAATCCATTTTTTTCCCTATAATTTGTTGTGTTAACTATTTCCGATGCTTGTATCTCTTTCTCTCTTTTTTTAATTTTTTTTAAAAATTATAATTAGATACAATTTTATTACAAATTTTAAAATAATTAAACATATATGTAAACAATCAACAGAATAAACATATATTTAAAGCAGCTAACTATTATACAACTATTACTTGTTTAAGGACATGTAACTGTAAAGAATGTATTTATAACAATTTTTAACAACATCTTTTCACGTTAGTTCTATAGAACAGTATCGTATTACAGATTATACATGCAATAAACATCAAGGGATTATCCGTTTTTTGTAATTTTTTGCACACTCCTGAGAGGCCCAAACCCAGAAGACTACATAAAGCTGAATGCATTTAATAAAAATGTAAATAAATACCCTTTTCCGCATTTCTTGTGTTCTTACCAAGCTCGTACGTTGCAATTTACTGTTTTACCAGCAGAGGAAAACAAACACAAAGACAAATTTTTATTAAATCTTCATTGTAAAGAAAAGTGACTTTTCTGACCACAGCAATAATTCATTTTAAATGTTTATTGTGTAATACGGTAATAATATTTATTCATTTTATATTTTTAATTATAATATAGCTACTTAATGCGGCAGTTTAATGACAGCAGGTCGATGTGGGCTGGTGTAAAATACCCAACAGAAATAATAAATAATTTACAATGACTTTAAGCTCCGAATTAAAAATTAAATGTGGCTAAATTATAATATTTCCATTTTAGACCCTACGCGCTCCGTATTTGTTCAGCGTCTTCAACCCCCCCCCCCACACACACACACACCTCCACTTGTATATATTCTTCTCCTCCAGCAGAGGTCTCCAAACTCCTGTGAATCCCTGCGTAATATTTACCGTATATACACGATTTAAAAAAACATCCAAGTCATCCAATTACATTAAATCGCTATTAGAATATATCTGTGCGATAATACAGCATTGCAGAAAAAACTTAAGCGATACTTTTGTTCAAAATATATATATATATATATATATATATATTTATATATGTTATATATGTTACGGCAAGATGATGGACAGCTGTGCGGCGTTGAAGGACCCCGCGGCCTCTCGGCGCTGCTGTCCGTTTTGTTCATTAGCTTCTGCTGTCTGTACACAGCGGGCCGGTCTGCTGACCAGAGCAGGGTTGTGAGTGTGAATACGTGAGTGTGTGAGTGAAGCAGCTGTCGGAGTGTTGATTATTTTGGGCTTCGGTGTGACCGAAAGCTGCGGAAGGAGGACAGCGCCACGGTTAGGACAGACAGCGGCAGTGTGAAAAGCGCGCTTTTCTGAAAATGGAGCCTAGCAGTGAGGAGAGGCCGGGAGGCAGGCCTGAGGCTGAGCAACCATAAGTTAAAGCTTAACTCACAGAGCTACAGCTAAGCTAGCTAACGTTTTAGCCGAGGGAAACAGAGGTTCATTTAGTGAGGCTAACGGAAAACAGTACAGTGGCTCGGTTTGGATCCTCATCCCTGGTGGAGGATGTGTGACTTGATGTTTTGATGGGGGGTTTCTAGATTCACGTTCGTTTATTTTAAATCTTTTTAACTTCCCTGAAGTTCTTTTCATATCCGCTGGCTTTAAGTTCTGCATTTCAGTCAAACTCAAACTTGCATTTAACCAGGAATTAAAGCGAAACCGTTTATAGGTTTTTTTTTTACGGTATTTGTTCTGGGTTCCCCCCCCCCGGATTGTTTTCTTATTAAGCTGCCCGGACCGTCAGCTCTGGACTGTTATATTTTTGTTTTTAGTTTAGTTTAGTGAGCAGCTCCAGGTCCGCGTTTTCTCCACAAGTATGGAGGAAAATGACAACATGGATTATTTTTACCAGCAAGTTTTGCAGAAGGACGTGAGCCGGAGACTGCAGCTCGGTCCGGATCTCATCGACTACCTGAGCGACCCACAGCGATCGTCGGACGTCGAACAGGACAAACCTCGACTGGATAAAACCATAGACGAGTTAACGGGCTGGGTCAATTCCAGCAACTATAAGGTACAAACCCGATTCTTTCTCTTTCTCTCTGGGTGTCCTAATCTGATGATTAGGGGTCAGGGTGCTTTCAGGACCAGCCCCTGTGTGTTAACTGTTTAGAGAAGATCAGAATCGTTATAATGGTTATCAGATGTTCTGACGTGTCTTAGAAACCTTATCTGATCACCTTGGAAATGGAAAACGTGTTAAATCTCATAAGAGAGCATCTAAAAATCTTGTTTTCTTTTGCCACTATTGACATTTAGCCTAGGTTTCTTTACAAATTCTGCTTAGTAAGGCCTCCAGTAAAAGCTTAGCAGCTGTGGTATCATATCCTGATGCTGTTTCATGCATTAGATTCATTATTGATTTTCTGTAGATGGAAATGGGGAGAGTGTCTTCAGACAGGGTTTGTGTGAGGCGGAGGGGGGGATGGGATCAGGGCAGTATTGTTCTCTGTATTGGTCTGAGGGACAGCATTCGTTCATGTAAGTCATTTATAGTGGATGAGGGGTTTTTTTTTTAAATGAAGATGCATCAATGTGATACTTAGAATCAGGACTGGCACCCTGGCTTTAAACACCAGTCCTGGGTCACATCAGTGTTGCCATGTTTTTTTTTTTTTTTATCATAACAAAATATGTAATGTCTTGGGCTGGAAAGATCTTAATACAGCGAACAATCGTGATGGTGTGTCTATATTTAAGCCAGTAATATCAATACATTGGCATTTATGTTAATATTTACACGTACAGTATTTGGTAGATAGAGGGAGTCCCGGAGGGACTTTTATTTATTTTTTATATGTTGGATCAGAATGTTGAAACAGTGGTAACCTGGTGGTGCAGGTACTGGAACCCCGATCTACGTAGTAGCCAAACGCTGTGACCACTTTCCCCACTTTAACTAAAACCCTAGTGACTTTATTCTCTTTATTCTCCTGTGGTTGTCCATGACACATACGACTGTTGTCATAAAATTAGGCAAGAATCTTTTTTGTAGTATTGCCTTATGTATTTTATTGTAATACCTAAGGATGTATTGTATCAAGAGGCCTTTGCCAATACACAGACCTAGTAAGGTCATTACTCCATGTTCAGACTAAGATTATCATCTGAAATGTATAACATTTACTATGTTTTTATGAATTTGACCTGTAACAATAACCCGAAGTGATCTCTAACAGATTGATTAACATTCTATTGTGTTCGTTGTGAGCTGTCAGTTGAGCCCTTCTGATTCAGAAGTATTTCTTTAGAATTTATTGTCTTGTCAAAACTGACGTAAAGCAAACATCCGGCAGACAGCAGTTATCTGACTTACATGGCCTGAGTTTGTAGCACTGGTAAAGCTGGTGTACATGTTATGATCATAGACTATAATTTTGGTTGTTTAGCAACATGCCCACATAAAGGTGTGCACAATAAAAAAATAGTGTAGTAGGTGGACATTTTTGCATAAGTCATGAAATGTCATCCCAAGCATTGTGTATGTCACTCTGGATGAGAGCCTCTGCTAACTGCTGTAAATGTTAATCCCTGTGAATGGGTTAAATGTGAATTAAGGATAATTGTTACGGTCATACATTACTAGTGGACTAAGTTCTTAAAAGTTCTTAAAAGTTTTGATAGATGTCAGTTAACGATGGTTGATACTGGGAGAAAAATTACATTATTATTACATAATTATTTCTGCAAAATTTATCTATATAACTATATATAAATTTCACTAATATATAAATAAGTAACTCTTATTTGGAAAGCGTTCATTATTTTAGAATGGTTGTGGGGGTTTTGTAATAGAGTGCATCTCTGAGAAATATCATAAGCTAATTATCACTGATCATTACAATAGAACAAATGTGCAAATGAAATAAACTGTTTTTCTGGAAATTTAGGAACCGAGTATCAAATGTAAATGAGTCTTCACCGTATAAATGAAGTACATTTTAATCTTTGTTAACACTGCAGAAATTAACGTTTCTCATGTAAACTTGTGTAAAATATTTACATCAGAGGTGGGAGAAAGTCACACATTAGTCTTAAGTCTCAATTAAGTAATTCACTGCTTTATGTCAACCAAATAATGTCTTATAGCTTTGGGTCAGGCAAATGTCATTTAACTGTTTGAGTTATCTGAATATATAGATTAAAACAGCTAAAACTAGAGTTTATACTACTAATAATAATAGCAGTAAGAATTTCTACTACTGAAGCAGGGCTGTAACGATTATCAAATTTGAAGGAAAATTAAATGTCAAAGTAAAAATTGTGATTATGACAATATATTTTTATTGAAAAACTATTAAGCATAAAGTAACTCATTACATTTTATACCTTTTTAAAATTGCTCTAATTTGCTCATTATTAATGCTGTACTGTAAATATTCTATTATAAATAAATAATTAGTATAATTAGTATTAAAAGAAATTCATGTTCGGTCAGTGGTGTTTCTTTTTCTATGCAGTTGCATTATGAGTTATTAACACGAGTTGAGCTGGGGATGTTGGGTTATTAAAAAGCGTTTGGAGTGTAAGAAAACCCTGATGCTTCCACTTTCAGATCGCACTTACTCTGGTTGAAAGCAGGGAGGTGCAGGTACTACAGCGCCCCTTGTGGCAATAAGTGTGCAGTAATTGTGGTTGGATTAAACGATCAGTTAGGTCAAGTAATTACGATCATAAGATTATTTCATTTTGGCAGTTTTACTCAAAAGGTGTTCTACTGCAGCAGAGTTGTTAAAACAATAAATAAATAAATCAACGTAATTAACTACATCTCTTAAATATGTTAGTTTCCTTGTTGGTATATTAAAAAGTTATTCATCCATTCATCTTCTATACCCACTTATTCCCAAACTTTTCATGGTCACTGGGGTCTGCTGTAGCCTATCCCAGCGCAAATTGGGCGAGAGGCAGGGGTACACCCTGAACGCCCGTCCATCGCAGGGCCACACACAACCACACACTCACTCCTATGGACAATTTAGAATCACCAATTTTTTTGACTGTGGGAGAAAACCGGAGTCCCCGGAGGAACCCACGCAAGCGCGGGGAGAACATGCGAACTCCGCACAGAAAGACCCCATGCCCGTGATTCGAACCCGGGACCTTCTTGTTGTGAGGCGACCGTGCTAAACACCGCGCCACCAGACACAGATATTACTAAAACAAATGAACATAATGAGTAACTTAATTCAAGTTCAAGTCACGTCTCAAGTCATAATTTTTTTATCCGATATCAAGTCATTTATGCATATTATAATGTATAAAGTCTTAAGTCCTCAAATTTGTGACTAAAGTCTGACTCAAGAGTGTCTACATGTGTATAAATGTAAATTGCTTCTTTTTTTTCTTGTTTAAATCTGCATCATGTTCATAGTCCATATCCTGATGTTAAAGTGAAGCTTTGGTAGGAAATGTTTTTGTTTAGCTTTAATTCCACAATGTGGTGGTCTATTTATTTATTACATTTTTGGTACTCGTTATACCTAATGTAATGTAGTTAAAACTAGTTAATAAGGTTGTTCTTTTGAAGTAAAATGAAGACTATATGATGCAGTTTATGTGGATTTCTCTTGTGTTTTTTCCCTTGAAGTTAGTGGCGGTTCTAAATAAGCTCTGTTCATCTGTCATGGATCTCATCCTTTTGAATGGAGGTTGTGTTGTGTCTTTTGAACAAATGTAACCAGGTATTTTTTATCATTAAAGAAGGCTTAAAAGCCAGTTTGTGTCAAGAGTTGAAGTCTGTACAGCAGAATTCAAAATGAATGCAAATAAAGAGGAAAGTTAGTTGAATAAGAACTTATTTACCCATTATACCCATACATTCGTCATATGTAGCTATGTGGCTTCTATAGGTCTGTATGTACCTTCTATTGATAATTTTAATTAATGTTAAACTTGAAACATGCCTGGCAAAATCTAAGACAGGTCAGGCATTTTCACTCTCACCTACCTGTTCTCAGTCTTCTGCTTCTTTGACTAAAATAGGTTATAACTACAGCTGCGGGGATGTAGTGGTTATTTGATTTTTACAGTTTTTTCCCCGTTTGTCTGGAATGTAAGGGTCTATCTTGTACTGCCAAGAAACACATTACAGCAATCCCAACACAAGCCTCAAACACACATTATCTCACACAGAAATATTCAGAACAGTTTTCCTAGTTCAGAACATTCACAACAGTTTCTTTGACTTTAGTTGTCTTTTCTTGTATTCGTTTTAAACTGTACAGTGTTGAGAGTGTTGTATTTTTACTTTATCTGATTTTACTTTGATTCACCCTGTAAAATGTGCAAATAATTATTTCGCATTTTTTTGACTTTTTTTCGTTGTTCTTACCTAATTTTAGGTTGCTTTACTGGGGATCGATATCGTCAGTGCATTTGTTGACCGAATGAGCGAGCGTTTTCGAGGTTATCTAGGAACAGGTAAGAGATGTTCTGGTACAAATGACTTAATAATCTGGATGTCTAATTAAAACATGTGGAAAAGAATACAGAAATTGAATTCCACAGTAGTCTATGAGATGAATGCTTCTCTCTCTACTGTATAAGTTGCCCTCCCTTTGTTTTTGTTTTTAAACCAAGGGAACAGCTTGTTTTGTTACTAACGGAACCCCCCACCCCACATACCCAGCCTCTCTAGAGTCATAGGCTACACAAAATAAGTCATGAACGGATTGAGTGTCAACAAAATCATTAATCTGGGTTTAACAACACTATTTTTTTTTTATTAAACCTTTTCTTTTCTCTCTCCCCTTCCCTCTTCCCAAAAGTGCTTCCTGCGTTAGTGGATCGTCTGGGTGATGGGAAAGATCAGGTACGCGATCAGGCACAGGCTCTCATTCTTAAGCTGATGGAGGAGGCAGCCACTCCCATGGTTAGTAACCTATTTTTCTTTCTTACCATACAAACATTTTCTGTCTATGCCTTCACTTCTCTTTCTATTGCTAGCCCATCCTACTGTTCTTGATTTGCCTTGTTTGCTACATGATAATGATTCGGGCTCTTTCTGTGTCTGAACAGTATGTTTGGGAAAGATTGTTTCCCGGCTTCAAACACAAGAACTTTCGAAGCAGGGAAGGATTGTGTCTGTGCCTAGTTGCCACACTCAACACGTAAGTAGCATGAGGGGTGCAACAGAGGGCAGTATCCTCAGTATTCCATTGCTGAATACAATACGTCAAGCAAGCTGGCATGCACTAAAAGGGTGATAGGACTGTGTATATATTGGTCCTATATGAACACTACCTATGTTTACATGAACACGTTTTGGTTCAGTCAGAATAAAATTCGAAACACTGTTTTAATGAACTCTAATGAGCAGGGCTTACAACCATATTTAGTCTTTTGTATCAAAACACAATTAAAGTGATGTAATAATTAGGTTTCTCTTTGTCTTTGTTCAGGTATGGTGCCCAGCCTTTAAGTTTGAGTAAATTTGTACCACATTTGTGTGCCCTGACAGGAGACCAAAACCCTCAGGTACAAAAGATTTTTTTTGCCTGTTTGTTTCTGTTTTTACTAGTGTTTAGTGCAGTTGGAGCTGCTGCTGGAAAGCAGTTCAGCCAGTGAGCTTCTAACTTGTGGCAGGGTTTGAAAAGGGGGAAATGGGGAGAGATAAAAATCAGGTAACTTGGAGGCATTGAGGAACAGAATCTTCAGTTTTAACACTCAGCAGAAGTCAGTAAAGTAAGTGGAAAAAGCTGGAATGTGTGCAGGTCTGGGTATGTATGTTTAATAGTTTTATTTTAGAGTCTACGTGTATTTGCAAGTGTGTGTATATATCCTGCAGGTACGGGAGGCCGCTGTAACAACTCTGGTTGAGGTATATCGGCATGTAGGCGAGAGAGTGAGGGTGGACCTGACCAAGAGAGGACTGCCAGCTGCACGGTCAGTCTGTGACTGTCATTTTGACTTGCACTCTAATCTGTATTGGCATGAAGTCTTAGAAATGGCACGTAAGGTTCAGTCAGCTAGTCAGAAACTTTAACATATGCAAACCAATTCTTATCTTTAAATTAAGATTTGTTGTGACCTTGGCAACACTGCTGATTTAACATTATTTTCGCATTACGGATAATCTGCGTTCTTCACTAGTTATTATTTCTGCATAAACTATTGATATATATTGTATGAATGAATGTTTTTAGATAATTGCCATTACTACTTGGACAAATACTTGAATAAACTTGGTTAGCAAAACTAAAGAGATGCTTTACCTATAAGATAGAAGCTTGGTCAGTTCTGAACTGTGGAACTTAGAAAATAGAATACGATTTAAAACAAAAAGAAAATACTTTGAGCATCTGATAATATAAATAAATCTCATGTGACCCAAAATGCAAAAATAATGCCCTTGAAGGGAAGACAGCAGTTTAAAACGTGCAAGATTATAGAAACAGTATATAGGACAGTAATTACCAGCATGTGTAGGTTACATGTAAATATATGACGTCACATGTACTGTATGTGTCCACCAACAATTAGATATACAATAAAAGAAATGCCAATAAATAGTTGACATTTGGCTTCATTATAGACAAGGCGATGACCTGGACAATGGCCCTTATTTATTAAGCTTATTTACACTTATATGCACAGACAATACAGGACACAAAATTGTGTGTACATTGGTGATTTTGTATGTGTGGGTATGTATAAAAATTACACTTGTGAAATAGGTGTATAGCTAATTGCTAGTATAGAATATATATATATATATATATATATATAAATTGGAGTCTCTTCTCTGCCAATATAATAATAATAATAATAAAGGGTGGTGCGGTGGCGTAGTGGTTAGCACAAGAATGAATCAGTGAATAATAGTAAAAAGTTTTATATAGAATAACGAAATTCATTATTATATGTAAATAATTTGTTTTAATCTTTTGGATTGGATTGTTCTTTTCATGTATTAAGCATATTGTGAAATGTTTACAATGGTATATCCAGTCCCTGAACTAGTGAACTGCCATAAAGACGTTAAAAAAATGTTTTATTGCTTTTCTTGCTTGTTTCATTGTTTTTAATAAAAGTGACTGTCAAAAGTTGTGAAATAGGGTTTTGTATTGATGAGGGTCTCATACGATTGTTGATGCATAGGTCAGTATACAACTGGCAACTACACTTAGGGTTTTAATTCAGATGTCATTTAGATGTATATTAATACTAAAGGTTGAAATATCAAAGCACTATTGTGGAAAACATTGCTATTTTTAGCTGCATTGATGGTTTTACACAGCCATATTGTAAATGTAATATCTCAGTCATTTAGCCCTATCAGTAGCTTCCTTATTTAAATGTGTTAGTTAATCCTAAAAGTTTACGTCAAGCAGCAGCAGTAGAGTTAAACTTACTAAAGATTTATTAAGAAATAGATTAATGCTCAAAATGAAGCTTGTTAGTAGAGTGGTTAAAGGGATTTAGTGCACTTTACTCACTTAATCAAAAATAACGAACTTGTGAATTAATTGGCGGGATGAGGAACATTTTGGGGGGAGGGGAATTTTCGGACTTTAACAGTTGGTGAGGAAAAAACTGCTTTATCACTAGTTGCAGTGCTTGTGAACTGAGCTGTAATAACAATGTTCTATGAACGCTCCAGTAAGCCTTCCCAGATCAGTGGTAATTTTAGATAAGCAGTTTTGTCTAAACAAAGGCCACTTTTTTCTGAAATGTTTGTTTCACTCTTTATTTTCTGATTTGGAATGTTAATCCCCAAAAATCATTATAGCTCAGACTAAAATAATTCTTGTGAAGTGATGCAGGCTTATCGAGTGCTGCCTTACAGAAATGCCTCAGGACGTTTAAAAGGATTTTAACAACCTTTTAATGTTTTCTTGGATTTTAAATCATTGTGCAAAGACATGAAAATCTATTAATATTTATAGTAAGGATTAAAGGTTTTTATTTTTTAGAGATTAACTTTATCTATACAAAGTTTATCTGTAAGTTTAAAAAATATATATAATGGGTCTTATCTACAGCAATCTACAGGCCATTTGGTACTGGGCCATATGAAAAGAAATAACTTACTTTATTTCAGTTTATTTAGTCTGAACAATGTTTTATTCAGAAAAATGACTAATTCGCGACAGCGTCTTTGACCCACTCTTGACGCATGTCAAAAAGCTTGTCTTGGTCATATGATGTGCTAGCATTGCAGAGAAACAAGCTCAGGTCTTCCGCTGATTCAGCGTTATAGTGAGTTGTAAATTTATTCTATGTGATCCTACTACATAAAACATCTTCATTTAGCAGTCAGAATTTACATACTTCCTGGAATGTTTTACATGCTTGCGTTGGATTATAATTTATTTATTAGTCTTGGACTGTTAGGCTAGACATGAGAAACACTAAATTGTGATTTTTTTTTTATTAAGGCACCTTTGTCTGCAATAATCCTAATCTTAAAAGCTGTTACTTTTTAGGTAATAAACAGTGTATCTATTTAACCCTTAAATTATTGTGCTTTTAACACATGTTCGTACTGTCTGTTGGCCGAGACGATGTTCATGGCTGCCATCTGCTACATCATGCCATAAGGATTTTGTTTTATCTTATTGAACCAGGGTATGAAACAGAAGCATGATGTGTGATTTCATGATGTGTGAGTGTATGACAGAAACTAGGCCATGAGAAAGCATGAAAATAACCAAGAAAAAGAATGAGAAGAAACAGCTTGTTGATATGGTTACAGATGGAAAGGCTGGATTTAATGAACGTACCAATCATGGAGAGTAAGGTAGAATGACGTGGACATACTGGAGGAAGGAGGAAGGACAGTATAAGAAAGGGGGTGTGTTTTCTGTGCGTGTGTGTCTGTGTTGGGGGAGGTGCGGATCTTTCTCCTCGTCTCAAAGCTGCTGCCCCCTCCCATTGGTGTATGTTCCAATGAGGTGGCTATGTAACGGGGAACTGAATCCCTTGGCTGTCACACACGCACACACTGCTATGCAGTTTCTCTGTGCTGTGCACACTTACATTTAGGATATCTAGTAGGAGTTTGCTGCTTTTTAAACTTTTCACGCACAAGCCAAGATCAGGATGCAGGTGAGTGAGATCATTTGCTCTCTGACCTTTTTTTTAAAAAGCCCTTCTTTTTTTTCTATGGTGTTTTTGCTTTAATACCAGGATTTACTACCGTTTAGCTCTTGCAGAGGATTTCCGTCTGCTCTTTCTTTATCTCTACACCATTTTGAAAACATTAAACATCCGGCTGCACTAAATTGGAATGTTCTATGACTGTGTGTCTGTGCGGTTTGCATTTCTGCGTATGCAAGGATAACATGGCTGATCCGTATAGACTGTGATCATTTTCACAGACTTGTGCTCAGTCCTTTCGTGCACCCCTGCATGCATGAGCATGGAGTTGCACACTGTGTGCAGAAACACAGTCTCCAGCTTATCATTTTGCTCCATTTTATCCGGGCTAATGGAATTATTGTCCGTTGTTGGCATTTTTTGCTAATGCTGTGTGTTGATTTTTAGTTAGGTAGTCGATAATTTATTAAAGTCTGCAGCCTGCAGAGTAGATTTTTATTGGTTGAATCTATGATGTAACGTTATAATAGGTTTAGCTTTGGTCATTGTTTACGTATATAATTAAGAAATACTTTTGATCATATTCACGTTATGTATTACCAAGGTTTGTCCTGTTATTAACTAAAACATTTGATGATAAAGTAATAGCATTAACGTCTTATCAAATCATTTATAACTATTTAATCTACATGCCTACAAATTGCACTAATTAGCATAGGTTGCAATCCTCCCTCATATTATGTGAAGAAGATAATTTAGCTTCAATTTCAGTTATACTTTAGTTTACCGGCTGATTTTAAAGAGACAGTAGCTATCCACTTACCACTTTCCATAAGTAACCTGTGGTCAACTGAGTGTATGCAAACACTGTGCCTTTTTTTAACAGTGTGCAGTTGGAGAACTTATTGGTGAAAATGTACTCTTGATTTTATTTAAATGTAGTTTATTATATTATAACAGCGTCAACAGGTGGTGTTTTGTATTTTTGCAGCATCAGTTTTATAATTTTGTAATTTTTTTGGACACTTGATTTTTTTTTTCATGTGTTGTATGGTATGGTTTATGTTTGTTTTTTTTTTTAAGAACCAAAGTAGTAACTTTAAGTTGTATATAATATTATTTAATTATCATAGCATGCTGCGTTTTGGGTGATTGCCAGTCTGGATTGTCCGGTTAAAAGACATTATTTTTATTTTCTGTTTTTAACAGGTTGCAGACCATTTTAGGCCGCTTTGATGAAGTGTTAAACTCTGGAAACATGGCTCTCAGCCTAAGTCAAGGTAAGCATACACACACACACACACCCTATCTCTGTTTAAAACAAAACCTTTTCCCCCTGAACACTGAATACAAGCCGGACACCACTCTGAATGGATGATTGAATAAATGAGCAGGAATCTTTGTTCTGAAAAAAACAATAGGATGTATGTGCAGGTGCTCAGGAAGCAGCGTGGGAGATTTATTTAGGGGCAAAGCCCAGATGCCTGAAATACTTACCTAATGCTTCCAGATCATTCCTTTAATTATGTGTGGTTGGTTGGTAAACAATAATGTATGAACAAAAAACATTATATAAACAATAGATTACCTTATATGTGTATTTAGTGTGTAGATATTGAAATTTGAGTAATGCGTATATGTGCTATAACTGACTGCTCCCACATATCAGCTGATTTACATTTATATATAATTGAAAATAGATTTTATATTAAAATATATATTAACAGTTTGTGAGGTATTTAATTTGTTTGGAAAAACGTGCTGCAATTAAAATTTGCTCTGAAGCGTATTTGAGCACACACTAACACCCTGGCTATTTTTGCTCATTCCAGCATGAAATAAATCTCAACTCCATCAATACCCAGAGCCACATCTGTTCTTCCCCACAGGTTTTAGCAAAATGGTAGTTGACCAAGCAGAGAGACTGGCTTGCAGTCTAATTTTTTTAAAGAATGTGTCTAATTCATTTTTAGGAGTTGGTTATGTATCGTTGTGTTCCCCTTGAGAAAGAGTAGGAGTCAAACTGATTTTAAAAATTGCATCCATAGCAGTAGTACTTTGTTTGTTTTTATGTGTATTGTGCATTAACACCCTAATTAGGGTTTTATTTTCATTCATTCATTCATTCAACTTTCCGGGGTCATGGGGGTCTGCTGGAGCCTATCCCAGCGCACATAGGGTGA
>JAOTQW010000022.1:5225677-5239073 GCA_026260075.1 Sisor rabdophorus
GGATCGTGTTACGTTAGTAATATGTGAGGAGAAGGATAGTTAATTGTCCATAGTTACCCCAAGGTTGCGAGCAGTGAATGAAACCAGTCTATTGTTATTGGTAGCATCATAATAAAATACTTAGTACTTGACATGGCAACTACAATGACATTTTGGACAGTACAAATGTTAGAAAAAGGGCAAATATTGAAAGGGTTGGTTAAGGATAATCCTGCACAGCTGCTTTTTTCCTGACTGCTTTAGGAAACATTTGGAGATAAGTGCCATAATAATCTAGTCAGCTGCCTGCATACTTTTGGTTAAAACATGTGGTATCTAATGCAATAATATTTAGTGTAAATTTGCCGTCGTCTTATTTTAGTTATGAAGGGTGCTGTTTATTTTCTTTCCAGGAAGTTTAATCATCCTAAATCTTTCAGTTAGAGTCTGTAGTATCTGCTATTGACACTGGTTTTTATGCTAAAACTCAATTGCTTGCTTTGCATTTCATTGGGGATGAAAAGGCCCACATCAACACCCCCACACTGCGTTTGTTTAGGTTTGATGACCCAAGCCTCTTAAGCTGATGTTTGTTAATTGTGCAGTCTTTTGTCTGTCTCCTCATCGGCATTATCCCATGCATTTTTTTTTTCTTGACTGGTTGCATTCTCCCGAGAACAAGACTGACAGCTCATGTCATGCACAGACAGAATGTCAATTATAGCTTTAACGTGTGTGTATGTGTGTGTGTTTAGCTTGTGTGCATTTCATGGTTGAGACCCTAAAAGTATTATTTTAAATCCAATTGCTGTGGTTGGTATATATGCATTGCTGTTTTAATTTCAAGCATTTCAGTCCATAACACAAGTCTAGTAGCCAGTCTAGTAATAACAATGACCTCTACTTACAAATATCATGCACAGAACACAGGAAACCCCGTCTCTTAGCCTTGCAATTGTTTCCATAGAAACACTTTGGTGTGCTCAGTTGTCTTGGAAACAGCCAGTCACTCGTCTCTCATTTGAGGAACTGGATAAAAATGAGGTTTTGTGTATTGAGAAACTTGAAATGTCCCAAAATTCTTTTCAATGCAGACCTCTCTTCTCTTCATTAATGTCTGAAAAGGTTTATTGTTATATATAGATCATCACACTTTAATAATTCAGATCATCAAACTAATTTAAATATTAGTCTAAGATAAGATGAGTAAACACAAAACACCAGTTTTCAAATGAAGGTTTTTATTATCAAGGAAATACAAAAGTCAAAACTACATGGCCCTGTGTAAGAGTGTTTGCACATAACTGTGGTTTATCACACCTGAGTTTAATTTCTCTAGCCAAACTCAGGCCTGACTACTGCCACACCTGTTTGCAATCAAAAAATCACTTAAATAGGACCTGCCTAACAAGGTGAAGTAGACCTAAAGAACCTTAAAAGCTAAAATCATGCCGAGATCCAAAGAAATTCCGAAACAAATGAGAGCGAAAGTAATTGAGATCTATCAGTCTGGAAAAGGTTATTAAGCCATTTCTAAAGCTTTGGGACTCCAGCAAACCACAGTGAGAGCCATTAACCACAAATGGCAAAGATGTGGAACAGTGGAGAACCTTCCCAGGAGTGGCTAGCCAACCAAAATTACCCCAACAGCGCAGCGACAACTCATCCAAGAGGTCCCAAAAGACCCCACAACAACAACCAAAGAATTGCAGGCCTCACTTGCCTCAGTTAAGTTCAATGTTCAGGACTTCATCATAGGAAAGGGACTGGGCAAAAATAGTCTGCATGGCAGAGTTTTGCTGCTGAGCAAAAAGAACATAAAGGCTCGTCTCAGTTTTACCAGAAAACATTTTGGTTATCCCCAAGACTTTTGGAAAAATACTTTGTAGGAAGGCGTGTATCGCATTACATCTGGTCTAAAAGTAACCTTGCAAAATTGGGTTCTGAAGCAGGACAATGATCCAAAACACACAGCAAGTCCAGTGTTAAGGGGGCAAACACTTTCTTACACAGGGCCATGTAGTTTTAGATTTTGTTTTTCCTTAATAATAAAAACCTTTATTTAAAAACTGTTTTGTGTTTACTCATGTTATCTTTGACTAATATTTAAATTTGTTTGAAGATCTAAAACATTAAAGTATGACAAACGTGCAAAAAGATTGGAAATCAGGAAGGGGCCAACACTTTTTCACACCACTGTATATGAAAAATTTCTTATGCAACGCAATTCAGTATATTGCGATAAAAATATTTAAATGACATAAACACAGGGCCTTAATTAAATATATGCTAGTAATCCCGTGATTCTCTAAGATTGCAGTCAGTCGTTATGGCTATTACAACCAGAATCTAACAGACGTCTTCTCCACAGGTGTGTCTAAAGAGGGAGCCGGTGCCGTAGATGAGGAGGATTTCATTAAAGCGTTTACAGATGTCCCAACTGTTCAGGTGAGATACACGCGCTCATCACGTTGGCTAAATATATTAAAAGGTTTATAATAGGAAATTTTGCAGTATACGTAATTCCTAAAATAAAGATGGGTGGTATAAATGGCGCTTTTTTTTGTTAACTTTATGCCTTAGATCTATTCCACACGTGATCTGGAGGATAATCTGAACAAGATCCGAGAGATTCTCTCTGATGATAAACATGACTGGGATCAGAGAGCTAATGCAGTGAGTGATTTTCTGTTTTTTTCTTGAAAACTGTGATTCACTGCTTTGTGACTCTTTTTTTTAATGTTTAAATCTTTCCTTGTTGGTGCTAAACAAACTCTTGGTCTCTGCTCTAAATCATCCCAAAGGTGTCTTGTCGGCTTGAGGTCAGGATTCTGTGCAGGCCAGTCAAGTTTATCCACACCAGACCCTGTCACCCATGTCTTTATGGTCATGTTAGGAAAAAAAAGGAAGGGACCAGCTTCAAAATGTTCCCACAAAAGTTGTGGGATATTTAGGATAGAGGAGATTTCATAACTGGATTTGTTGCATAGATAGCATCCAATCGCAGTTCTATGCTGAGCTCCTAAAAGCGACGCATTCTTTTACAAATGTTTGTAAAAACAGTCTGCATGCCCAGGTGCTTGATTTTATATAGTGGATATGGAAGTGTCAAACACCTGATTCCAATTATTTAGATGGGGTGGGCCAATACTTTTGGCAATACAGTGAATGATTAAGAACAAAAAAAAAACTTTTTTGCACACTATTATTTTCATCTAATAATCTTAAGCATGGTTTAAATGTATTTTTTCCTCCAAAAGGCTACTAATACTATTTAAAGCCATTTCCCTGTTAGTTGCAGAGATGTCAAAGATTTAGCATATAGTTCCTGGACCTGTATGTTGACAGAACTCTTTTCTTTATATCAGTTAAAGAAGATCCGATCCCTGCTGGTCGCAGGAGCCAACAACCACGACTGTTTTTACCAGCACCTGCGCGTGTTGGATGGCGCATTTAAGCTTTCAGCAAAGGACCTGCGATCACAGGTGGTGCGAGAGGCCTGCATCACTGTGGCGTGAGTGAATGACACAAAGGCTTTATTTTAGGGCTTTGCTCAGCTTGCTGTAATTCTGTTTTACTTCCTCTAATTAAGGGTTAAGCAATAAGTAACTGCACAAAAAAAGTGCAGGCTAATTGATATGTTTAAAAATAGAGCTTGAGAAGCGACAAGATGAATAAGTAACATAAAAATCTAGATAACATTTTTCCTTCCGAAATGTTAATGCTCATGACGGTGTATGTTTAGCGTAAATGTGTGTAATTATTTTTTTGTCACAAATGTCTGTAGGCACCTGTCCACAGTGTTGGGGAATAGATTCGACCATGGAGCAGAGGCCATTGTTCCTGTGCTGTTCAATCTTATCCCCAACTGTGCAAAAATAATGGCAACCTCTGGAACTGCAGCAATTCGCATAATTATACGGGTAAGGAACCTTTGGAATTTCTATTTAATATGTAAGAAATTAAATGCTGCCTATTTGAGAGCTTTTTGTTTTGTAAACCTGGAGGCTTAGTAGTAAAGGTGTTGAACAGATACCAAAAAAGACCGGGGTTCGGTTCCCAGCACCACCAAGCCATTACTGTGGACTTCTGAGCAAGGCCCTTAATCCCCAATTGCTCAGTTGTAAGTTGCTCTGAATAAGGACGTCTGCCAAATGCTGTAAATGTAAAGTAAGGGGAAAAAACAATAATAGATTGTTCAGATGTTCATTTGCCTTTTTACTAACATGTTAAGAAAATTACATTTATGTCTTACATTACATGTATAATATATTCGAAACCAGATTAAATTAGTGATTTACACTGTTACAACAGGAAAATGTCACAATATTGCTGAAGACCACATCAACTTATTTATTAGTAATTTATATTTAAGATGGAACGTTTTATAGCGCTTTATGTATTCATAAACGCGTAATGCAAACCATCAGATTTATTCGTTCTCATCACTTTATCATAACTGTTCAAATTACTATTCTCTTTCTGTTTCCTCTGTCTTGACAAATTAGACAGACACTTGCAATGCGCTGGGGTCTGATTAATCTTTTTATCAGTGGATAAAACATCTGTTGTTGAGCTTGGATTAGTTGAAACATTTTCCCAACATAAACTTGGAATAATTTATTAAACAGAGCATAACATTAAATTAATCCACCTTTATATAAACTAGTAATCCAAATTATCTAACCAGTTAATGATTAAACCAGTATGAAAGGGGCATTTCAACAACACTAAGTAAATAATCAAATATTATTATTATATATTATTGTTATTTTTTTTATGTATTATTTTTATTATTTAAATAAACAAGATGGTGAGATTAGTGCCACAAACCAAAATGACATTGTATGTATGAGAAAATATAGGTAATGATAAATGCAGAGAACATTTTAATTAAAAGCAAATGACAAAAGAGTGATAAGTGGATTTATTAGTTTTTTGTACATTTTGCTGACAGCATACCCACGTACCACGGCTCATTCCTCTAATCACAGGAAACTGCACTTCAAAATCTGTGGCTGTGCGAAGGTAAGACAACACCGCCAGCCAAGTACTAAAAAACTAATCATGTGCAATTATCTCATTACAAACTCTCTATGTTTCCTTCCCCCCTGCACACTTTAGACGCTGTTATGAATTCTTAGATCTGCTGCTACAGGAATGGCAGACTCACTCTCTAGAGAGGTATGAATTAAACAAGAACTACATTTTTTAAAATAAAGTTTCTGTTGCACTTCCTTATATTATCTCTCTTTCTCTCTCTCTCTCTCTCGCTTTCTCTGTATCAGGCATGCAGCTGTTTTGGTAGACAGCATAAAGAAGGGAATCAGAGATGCTGACTCAGAGGCTCGAGTGGAAGCCAGAAAGTATGTATTTTATGCAACATTAATAAAATATAATTGATCCACGTTTCCCGAATTTGGATTCATGTATGTATGTGTGTGTATGTATGTATGTATGTGTGTGTGTGTGTATATGTGTGTGTATATATATATATAATATACTGATTTATCTCTCAGGGCCTACTGGGGGCTGCGGTCTCATTTCCCCACAGAGGCGGAGTCTCTGTATAACTCATTAGAATCATCGTATCAGAAAACACTTCAGTCGTTCTTAAAGAGTTCAGGCAGCGTAGCATCGCTGCCACAGTCGGATCGCTCCTCCTCCAGCTCACAGGAGAGTCTTAAGTAAGTTAAACATAGACACTTTCCACTGTATAATTGATTATGTTATATAAATGTGGGACCTTGATTCACACACACAATTTGTTTCTAAACTTTGTACGTGTTCCAAAATGTTAGTGACCTATGCCCCATAAAGTTTCATGGGAATACAATTGGTTTATTCATGACACCTACCGACTATTGTAAATAACAGGCTTTGTTTTATTTTTCATAGATAATATTAAAATAAAAAAATTAATTTATAATAGTAAATGAAATTTAAAAAAAGGAAAAATTCATGTTGGTTTACATGACTTTTGGCTTGACGGACAATAGAAGAGGAGGGTGGAGTTTCTAAAAAAATAAGATGGCTACCCCCCATAGTGGCTTGGATGTACCCATGTGAGATTAGCAATTGCCTGGATTTTTTACATTTTGGCCATTTAAGATGTGTTCCTGTTCAAAAGAAACAGCATTTTAATATACATTTTTGTTTGTAAATCAATTTGTTCTTGGTTCAAGGTTAATCAAGGTCATTCTGTATTAGAAACCAGATTAAAGAAGTGATTGGTACAGTGACAAAAGGAAGGATGTAATGATTGTGCTAAAGACCACATCACCTTGTGCATGACCAAACTTTAATCCTATATTTTAACCATCAACAAGCAAAGATTTACTACAAACTAAACCAAGTACATGATAAATTCAACAATTTTTTTCGTATATATTTCTAAAAATTCAGATGGTAATAAAAGTGATGGTTAAATAATAAACACAATAGTAAATAGTAATTGTTAAATAGTAAACACAAATAAGCTTTTATCCTTATTAGAACAATTATAATAACAAAGCTGTAAGTAATATTTTTAAAACTTGGATACTAATGGCATTGACAGAACCTACAGATTGAGTGTTTACACTTAAGTATGAGAATACCGTACCAAAACATAAGTACCGTATCTCGATACTGGTGCTTCCCTAGTTTTTATACGTACACATTTTCTTCACCTAACTGTAGAGTAATAAATATCTGTTTTATCTGATCAATTCTGTTTTTTGTCTTTTTAGTCGGCCGTTGACTTCAAAATGGTCGGCTGCTCCAGGTAGAGGTAAGCTGTCTTTGTGGAATGCTTAATGTTTTATTAAAATTTTTCGTGTAGTAAAAGATGTTATCCTAAATAAGCAGTTGTCGGTTAATATCAGTATGATTTTATGTCCTCAGTTCCAGCCAGCTCCAAATCATCGGGCTCACCATCTTCTCTGCAGCGATCTCGGAGTGATGTTGATGTAAATGCAGCAGCCAGTGCTAAAGCCAGACATGGTGGAGGAGCTGGAGGAGCTGGCCGTCTTACTACGGCTTTACCACCAGGCACCTATGCCTCGTTAGGTACATTTTTAGAAACATTCAGAGACATTCTCAGGACTTACTTCATTCATACTAAAAGCAGAAACAATCTTTTACCTTTGTCAAAAAGTCACATATCTCTTCTTTCTCTATGTAAATGATTTTCAGTTTACTTTTTTACTTAAATGAGGTGATCGGAAGTATATCAGCTTTCTAATTTTTTCTATGAATACACTCTTCTCTCTAACTGGTTTGCTGTACCCCTTTCTCTCTCTTCTCTGGCTTAAAGATGATGCCTCTGATAAAGAGGGTAAGATCATATCGTAGATGTCTCGTCCACTTATCTGCTTTTGCTCATCTGTTCCTCCATTTTTCTGCTGTTTCAGTCATTGTCCTGTTGTCAAAAGCTGTTTCACACTAGACTTTTGTGCTCTTTTGCTTTTTGGTGGATCTTTGCTGATTTTTTTTTCACCCTCACTTACAGTCTAATTGGAGACACACACACACAGTAAACACAAAGGTTCACACTCTATTATTAACAGAAGATGTTAAGTTTGTAGACCTTTGTGTGTATGTGTGTCACATTTTAGTCTAGCAGCTACAGTGGTAGGATAAGCCTCCTCCTGTGCTTTCTGTGAGTGCTGTGCAATATTGATGCAACCTGCTGGATAGGAGCAGTACTACAGACTCCAGATTCAGACTGTGAATGCCATTTGCTGCTTCACCTAAAAATCTCCCTTCTCATCTGTCCTTTTCTAATGCTAATTAGCTTGACACTAATAGTCATGTAACTCATTTATCTACTGCTGGATTTATCAGGCTACCAGAAAAAGACTGTAAAATGGGTTAAATAATAAGTTAATTGGTGACATTGTGTAAATATTTCATGTTCACATACACTTTTATTAGTTACTTTAAAATCATAGACATGCAAATGTCCATGCCCAGCGTTTCAACAATAGTGCTAGAAATAGTTTCCATTTGTCATGTGTATTTTTTTCAGTAAAGTCCCTAGTTAGTTATTTTTAAAGTTTTTTAAATCAATGAAACAAATGTAAGTTTTGAGAGAGTTATGGTTACAATCAACATTCATTATTGTTTGTCAGAATCTAATAAATGCGCATGAGAATAATGGTGACAGCGTGACATAACAGGATAAAGTCCTTTTCAAGTGGTTTTATTTGATAAACAGGAGATTGGTGACCTGAGCATCACACACATGCGACCTCCAACACCTTATTCCAGATCGATTCCCATTTTAACCACAAACCTTTGCCAATATACTGTATGTGTAACTGGCTGGATTTTGTCAAACAGTAACATTTAAATAGTAAATGCGTCTGTGCATTTTTAGGTCGACTTCGCACCAAGCAGACATTGTCGACTCCATCAGGAACAGGCAGCAGTCAAGTGGATTCAAGAGCCCGTAGTCGAACAAAGATGGTATCTCAGTCCCAACGTAAGTTTGTGTACCCCACAGATGGAAAAACATAAACATGCATGCTAAACTCTCCTACAGTTTTAGTGCAGCGACATTGTGTATTATTTCAATGCTATTCTTTATCAGGTATAGAACAGTTTACGTTTTATTTTTAAAAAGGCTTCATCGTATGACTCGAATAAGTACCTCAATTTGAAATGCTAGCAGGCTCTGCATTGATACAGGCAACAGCGGTGTAACTGTGTGCCTCTTAATTAGATCTACCTACCATGTAAATGCATCTTTGTGTTCAGAGAAGCTGCCTGTAGACAAATAATTGACCCTCTTCTAGGGCTGGGCTGATTTAAACGCTATGTTGAATTGCACTGAACCTTGTCAATAACGATGATAAGCTCTGTCAATAAACATCCTCGAATGCAGCAGGAGCTGTGCAGAACGAGTTGTGACAAAATGGCTGTTGCACTTGTGTGTCACACTCTTTCAAACATAGTGTTTTAGATGTTGTTTTTAAAATAAAAAAAAGTACTGATTCGTTACACCCAACTGTTTGGGTGCAAGATAGTATTGCTTATTTAATAAACCTTATATTTATGTGGTTTCAGTCCTTGTTTGGATTCACTTTTAAGTATGGCAGCCATTTTAATTAATATATCCACAGAAAACATATGAATCACTGAGAGACCAGTTTGTATAGTAGTTGCATCCAGTAATATTCCATGATTGGAATTAGTTAATGCCAAGGTCAGGACTGAATGTAGGTATCAAGTAAGGACAGTTTCTGAGTCAGACCTGGTTTGCTTTCTCACTGCTCCTCTTTAAATATTATAGCTAAGTGCTGCTGGAAGAAATAGCTGTTGTGTTCATTTAAAAGCCCCCATCAACACTGTTTTGCCTTTGTACACTCATAACGGTGCACCAACCTTTAAATAACATATTAACACATTATTCCCAACACGTGAACACAACATATGCACACGTGTGTCTTTGTGGAATCATCCTGCTCTCGGGATGTAACACACAGTTCCTTCCAACTGTTTCTGTTACCTCTAGGTTCCGACGATTCTGATTGCACGCCAGGTACCCTATCGCCTGACCTGTTGGCAAGCGTGTTTGTGTGTTAGTGGGTTGAGTGAGTGAGTGGATGGATAAGTGAGAGGGTGAGTAGGTGGTTGGGCGAGTGAATGAGCAAGCTGGCGGGCTGTGTACAAGTGTGTACCTGCATGCTGTGTGCTATTCACTTGGGTGTGTTGGTGTGAGTCCATTTCTGCCTGTAGGACACGTCAGAGTCAAACCCAACCCTCGTCTATCGCACACAGTGTGTGTGTGTGGTGTATTTTTTACATTAACGATTGTTTTGGTAAAGGGAAGGACAAACCAGTGAGATGGAGAATCATAAAGTGTGTTGGGGATTTCATTTTCTTTCATCATCCGATTTGTTTTTGACAGCTTACTGCAGTGATGTTTAGCAGCTTTGTGAATCAGTGTGCGTTCCTGACGTAGCTTTTTTTATTTTCAGGCTAGTTTTAATTCACTTCTCGCTCCGGCTTGCTGCATGTTTTTTTTTTTTTTTGTTTGTTTGTTTTTTATAGCCCATAACGCGTTGCATTGTTTTATTGTGCTTCTCCTCCTCCTACATAATGGGCCTCATGGCTCCTTCCCTCCCTATGATTTTGGTCTATTGTTGCCTCAGGATCACAGTCTGCTACACCTTTTGGTGGTAAGAATTCATACAAATTTTACCCGTTACATAAAACTTGCCCTTTCCGCACCTACTACTGGGATCCACCCTCTTATTTCTTTGTGGTTGATGAAATTATTGGAACTTATTGACCACTCCACGCTTGGGTGCCTCTCTGCACGTACAGTATACAGCTTCTCTGCTTGGCTTGCTCTGAGTGCCTTAGCAATGTTTCATAAAGCTTTTCAAAATTTTGCTCTGAATTAGTGTAGTAACAGTTAACTCTCTAGAAATAATTTCTAAAGGAAACATGTTTGGCAATACAGAGAAAGGTCTGGAGGAGCTGGTTCATATGTGTGTATTTATTAGTATAAGCAATATATTCTGCTTTGCATTGGCCACATCTCATTTTTATGTTGGGTCACACTGCATAGAAAACATTTTTTCCCATTATTTATTAGTGTATTTTTAGTGTGTGATCTCCATCCTAGTCAAAGAAATGCAGATAATGCATTATTTTTGTCGTGCAGTGATAGTAAATGTTGTGACTGTTAGTTTCTCTCTCTCTCTGATGTTAATTAGTAAAAGCAGTTTGTGTGTTTGTTCCATATAAATAATTTAATATAGTATAAAGGAACATTTCATATGTGGTTTTTAACCTTTTCTCTATTTACAATCCAATCAATAATAATTATTAATAATAATAAAATATTCGATAAAAAAACCCTTTTCATACAAAGCTTATTCTTGCAGTCAGTCAATCATGAGACAGCAGCACATTTTATAATATCATGAAGATGTAGATATATAGATGTTGGTCAGTGCATATCGAACCTCAGACTCTGGAGGAAAGGGATTTAACTTCTATGATTCTTGTGCTATAGTCAACATCCAGTCAACTGCATTTCCGCAGGCACACTGTAAATCAGAAAGATCTGGAGAAAATAAATACGGTTAAAACTAACATGGACGCTGCTAGGCCCCCTATATGCTTCATTGTATAAAAGAGAATAATGTAAGTTGGTCTGGATAAGGGTTTAGGCCAAAATGTAAATGTAAAGAACGTTCTGATTGATGGACTTGAACCGAATCAACACCAATAACCCGTTAACTGCTGCCACATGATTTGGCTGACTAGATATAACAAAGTGTCATATGGAGATTTGGTTAAAATGTTGAAATGTTCCTTTTTAATAATATATTAAAGGGTAATGTTTTGTAATCCTTTCTCTCCTCAGCGGGATCTCGTTCTGGCTCCCCAGGCCGTGTGTTGGCCAGCACGGCTTTGAGCACACTCAGTACAGGTGCCCAGCGGGTGAGTGCTGCTCCGGGCTCCCAACGGCGCAGCAGAATCCCTCGCAGTCAAGGCTGCAGCCGTGATTCTAGTCCCACTCGCCTGTCTGTGGGTAAGCACCAGTTTCTGCGTCTCATGTCTGTCTCTCTGTCTGAGGCACTACAATCAGGTGTCCAGAGCTCTCATGCTGGAATTCAACTCATTGCATTGTGTTTATTGTGATGAATAAAATAAATTTCCCTGCTGCTGTCGGCTCCATCTTTGCTCCTTTCAGGCTCTGTTTTTTTTTTATATGCTGCCTAGAAAGTGAATCCTTTATTTCCAACTTTTTTGTTGTGCTGTTGGGTTTTAATGTTGGGGTGGTTGCAAATCTTAATTCTTACCAGTCTCAAAATCTGCTTTTTTTGATCAAAGCACCTTCAAACATCAGCCACATCTACAATGGATCAAAAGGAGGTATGCTTTCTGTGCTTCTTTCTTGCATTCATTACATTACGATAACCCATGCGTCTGTCTGAGCCCTGGCTCCACTTGCGGCTTTGTTTAGAGGTGACTGTCGCGGCTTGGCCTGCTTGGGGGGGGGGGGGGGTATGCTCTCACTTTACCCTGCTCAATGTTCTATGGCCTAATTGGCGATACTGAATCACACAGGAATGTAGATAAAAACGGTGAAGCAGTGGCGCGATAACAAGAACAAACTACAGCTCAGTGTTCTTATAGCGCTCATCTCTAACTCATTATCCATCTTTACATGGGTTTCTTGTTTTCTCCAATACTTCCATTTCTGATGTAATGCCTGAATTGCTAACACAACCTTTCAAATACACACGTATTTTGTGTTATTTTTTTCTTTCTGTGTACTGCGAATGTAGAGGCTGTGAATATTTGATAAAGGACCCCTGATATGTTTTCAACTAGTCATTTGCTCCAAACTGCTTTACTGTTCTATGTTCACCTTGTTCTTTCTCTTTTATCCTGTCTTCTTTCTTTTCTCTTCATAATATCTGTGTCTCTGTATGTTCCTTTCATTGCTCTTTTCTGTCTTTTCTTATTTTCGTGTGTTTTCTCTTGGGGTGGGTCAGCACGGGGTAGTCGTATACCACGACCTAGTGTGAGTCAGGGCTGCAGTCGTGAGGCCAGTCGTGAGAGCAGCAGAGACACCAGTCCTGTGCGTTCCTTCACACCGCTTGGTGAGTAGCCAGTCACCGCTGCAAACAGATATACAGACACACGTCTGTGGCTCCACTGGAAAGGAATTATTCTCTAAAAAGTGTATATTTTGTATTTTTATTGCGCATCTGTGCTACTCTTTGCAAGGCCTTTTTTCAGCTTGCAGCACCAGATACTTTCTTGTTTTACTTCACATGCTTTAAGGTTTTTCTCCAGTGCTGATGGAATTTGTGTCCAAAAGAATCGAGTGTTTATAACCAATATATCCCACAATAGCGGGAAAAGTGTAATAAATATTTCGGTTAGCAGCTGATATAGTGTTAAAATAACATTTTTATTTATATGGAATAATTTTCTGAGCATTGTTATCTTTATAGTAAGATAAAATGAGCACACAGACCAGCTTGTACTGTAATTCTCTTTTCTCGTAAAGTTAAATTATATTTGCAGTATATCTTTCTTTTGGGGCTTGCATATTTATAAGTAATAAAAACATGCCAATAACCTAGACCGATACCTCTGGTGACTTCATTGACTAAACCTTCCGCGCACATAGCCACAGCAGTATATTCAAAGCTCACATGTGACAAACTTCCACCAAAACTATCAATAAAATGCGACAAATGAATAAAATTAATCTAATAAACATGAAATCAAATCACCAATGTAAGCACACAAAATTGGTAGCGCTACTGAACTACAGAGAAGCACTAGTAGCGCTAGTAAACCAACCCTTGCAAAAGAAAATGACAAGCGATGTAGCCGGAGACCAAATAAATCCACCTCCGAAAAAAAGGCACATTTGTTTATTGAAGACTGGCTATAT
>JAOTQW010000022.1:5241870-5262916 GCA_026260075.1 Sisor rabdophorus
AGTTGTAAGTCGCTCTGGATAAGGGCGTCTGCCAAATGCTGTAAATGTGAATGTAGGTTTTGACCATACTGATATGTTTAAGATAAAGTTTATAAATAGAAACGTATTACTTGTATGCAAATCTTTAATATCTATTTTATTTGTGCACATTGAATATGTGTTATAAGTTTAATTTCTCTCTGTTCTTTTTTTACAGCCGAGTTGAGCTCAAGAGGTTGTGCGAGATTTTCACCAGGATGTTTGCAGACCCACACAGCAAGGTACCGCCGGCACGCCGCTACCAGCTCGGCACGTTTTACTTGCTCGCACAAACAATACCCATGCATGAAACCTGTATGATTTTAAATATCGGATTCTGCCTTACCTTTAGCCTTTAACTCGGCATACACATACACGGCAGCACTTTTCACAGAGGCATGCGCTCTGCCACTGGCTAACAGCATGGTGCGGCTTGGGTAATTAAAAAAAAAAATTTTGATTTTTTTTTTTCTAGTCGCTCTACTTCATCGCAACTTGCTATCTATCCCAATATGATCTGTTTTTCTTCCGCTTACTTGCACGCTGATACTTACACACATGCAGGAAATATCAGCATTATTAAATTATATTGCTAAAAATAAAGTTGTAAAGCAATTATTTAATAGAAATTTGGACCAGTAAAGTAATGTAACCTGTAACTTTGATTCATGTAGTCTGTCAAACACATGGACACTTGAATAAGACTAATACATTCGATTCCTAATTTGGCGTATGAGTTGGTTTCTTACTCACCTGCAAACTGCAGCGTTTCTCTTGAGCTTGTTTGGACGCTGCCCTTGTTCTCGGTGGTCGGGCCGTTACCCACCACTGTAAGTCTGATTGACGGCCTTCGGGTCCAACCCTTTTTCTGATTTACAGCGTGAGTCCAGAGGCTTCGGCACGGCAGAATCCGGTATCAGTTCCGCCTCCTTTAAGGTACAATACACCTTCCTGCACCTTTTATAAGCCTGACCTGTCTGTCTTCAGAGGTCTGGGAAACAGGAGCCCCTTTCTCTTATTTGCTTGGATTACATGATTCTCTGGAACAAAAATTTCCCCCGTTTTTTCTTTCACTTTTTTTCTTGTTGTCTTTTCTTCCTTTTTTTTTCCTTATTCTCATATTTTTCACTTTTTTGAAAGTGTCATTTTTATGTTACAGAATTTAGCCAGACATTTGTATGTGTATTAAATTTATTTAAATGGGAAAAGGATAATCATGAATTGTTGTGTTTTTTCCTCTTCATGTCTTTGCCTGGGGTGGAACTGTAGAGAGTAAGTTCAAAAAGAATTTTATGTTGATTTCTTTTCCGTTTTCATTTTTCACATTAATCTGGCTGATCATGTTTAAGCCTTTAACCCTCTGGTTTTTGTGTGTGTGTGTGTGGGGGGGGGGGGGGGTCTGTCTTTAATGACTGTGGTGCCTGCTTGCTCGAATGGTATCTTAATTAAGTTGAAAATATTTTTAGGGTTCTGTACTAACAAGTGCAAGCTGTAAAATTAATACACTAACTAAAAAGGTCTTATCCTAATAATCATACAGCTCGTCGTAATTATCATTTCTTCATTTTGCCCATATCAAATCATATGATAACATCAAGTTTTGTACTTTTAATTTGAAACGTTTTTGTGTGTCAGTTAAATATTTGGCAATTATGCTAAACAGTGGTGTGTCTTTTTAACAACTAATAATATGGAACCTAATAACTAATAATAAGGAACCTGAGGATGAACCTTGGAGGATTGAACAAGTTTACTAAAAATTCTTAGGATATTTTCTGGCTAATAGGTATGCACTGATCCCACTTGTTTTTGTTAATATAGATAAATAACTGGCATATGTTCAGTAATTAACACTAACATTAGGGCAAAATATTGATAATTAGTAGTGACATGCTTCAATACCAATGATTGTCTCTGGTCCGATTATATTGACACATTTGCATAAATAAAATCATTAATAGACTCAAGCTTGTTTTTGTAGGTTTTCAGCATGTTCCTGGAGACGCTGGTGGACTTCATAATGGTTCATAAGGCAGATCTACAGGACTGGCTGTTTGTGCTGCTTACACAGCTTCTAAAAAAGATGGGTGCTGACCTCCTCGGCTCAGTACAGGCTAAAGTGCAGAAAGCCCTTGACATTACAAGGTTGGTTAAAAGGTTCAAATAAGCATTTCCTTATAAATAATGAAAAAAAATCTTATCTTTTTCTGTTTATTTTTAAAGGGATTCTTTCCCTAATGATCTGCAGTTTACAATTCTCATGAGATTCACCGTAGACCAGACACAGACTCCCAACTTAAAGGTAATTGCTGCTTCTGGGTGCAACTGTGCGTCATTATGAGTTTTATGCTGTGAGTCATTTCCAGTTGATCATGATACCTTATATTACATGGCTTCAGTTCAAGTGTTTCAGGTTTTTCTGGCCAGTTCTTGTACACCAAAATGTATAAACACTATATATGGGGATATTAACCCATCATGGAAACCAAGGAGTCACTGCTTAAAAGGATTATACAAACATACTATATAGTTGTATTCTCGACACGCCCGATACGGTTTCCCCCTCTCTCTAGTGCTCAGTGTTTTTTTCCCCACTCCTTTAGTGGACCTTTTTCTTTTTGGCATTTTCGCCCTTCTACTTATCCCTGCTCCTTCTACTCCTCCTTTTTCTGTGTGGGTCTTTTCGTCATTGATATGCTCTCCTTTCTGTTTCTGAAGCCGGGGAAAAGGCGCTGTTGCCAGTACGGGGGCGGGGCTATAGAATTGCTTCCCCTCAGAAAGCGGCGGCATGCTTGCACACTAGAGGAACATATCCAAGTGTGGCACCAAGCTGTACAGGTCAGTGAGACACAGGGGAAGCAATCCTATAGCTCACTGGCTCCCAACAGGTTAACACCCTATCATCACCATCATCAAGCTTTGAAGCAGTAAGATTTAATGACTTCATAGCTGTTAAATCAGTTACTGAGCTCCTCTGAGTCACTGATCTAATTGAATTGAGTTTTACAAACCAAATTTTATTCAGCCTGTGTGATTTTTGTGCTCTCAATGAGAAACCGTGGAGTGCTTTAGATATTGCATCACTCAGTGTACCTCCTAACTAAAGCAACTCTGGTTACTAAGTGGAAAATGACAATATCCAGGAACTGCGGTTTAGGGATATATATTTAGCACATTGTGCCCCAGTACACCCTTACTTGCAATTTTTTTTTTTTTTTTTGCAGCTATTAATTCAAACTCAATTTTCTTTTTTTTCCTATGGCATCCAAGTATGTGTGAGAGGTTCTATTTTTTGTCTCTGGTTGTTGCCGAATAACAGTGTTTGTAGTATGACATGCCTATAATGTCTTGTTGAATGATGAATGTTATTGCTGCTCTCTGTTATTTAGGTAAGAATGACTACCAGTTAATTTAAATACATTTTTTTATTGTGCAGTACCACAATCTTTTTTTTTTTTTTGTTTGTTGTGCAAATGTTGTTTGTATTTTAGATTGGTAGTAATACAAGGCTGATATTTCCAGGTTAAAGTGGCCATTTTGAAGTATATAGAGACCCTGACGCTACAAATGGAGCCACAAGACTTTGTAAACTCCAGCGAGACCAGACTTGCGGTCTCCCGCATTATCACGTGGACCACTGAACCAAAGAGCTCTGATGTCAGGAAGGTAGGAAAACTGCTTGTGGTGGGTTCGTATCCACACTCCTCCATATTTTTTAACCCTTGCAATGTAGGTCAGATGCCTAGGTCACATGTTTCTAAATTGAGGTCTGTGTATTTCTTTGGTCCAGGCTGCGCAGTCTGTGTTGATTGCTCTGTTCCAGTTAAATACGCCAGAGTTTACCATGCTTCTTGGTGCACTACCTAAAACCTTCCAGGATGGCGCTACCAAACTTCTTCAGAACCACCTGCGCAATACAGGAGGTGTAGCACCAGTAAGTTATGCATCATGACAAGAGGCAACGCAATGTTTAACATAGTCAAAAAGTCTAAAATTTTTTTGCCAAAAGCTGTAAATGTTAACTGCACAGTGTTAATGGCTACAGTATATCTCTATTGATAGAGCTTTATTGCAATTAGTAAACCATTTTACGGCAGAATTTCTGATTCCAGCAAACTAGATTGCATACTGAAAAAATAGATTTTAATCTGATCGATTCGAACTTAACCACAGATCCCCATTAAATGTTCTGCTTGTACTTACTTTAACATATTTTGAACCAATATAGTCTTAAATCTTCATCCCTTGTCTTTTAGACCTCAGTTGGTAGCCCGCTGACACGACACACGCCGAGGTCACCAGCCAGCTGGTCTAGCCCTCTAACATCGCCTACCAACACATCACAGAACACTCCATCTCCTAGGTAACACATTGCACCTATGCACACAGAGGTTACAGAGATCCCATTTGGAATACAGCCCTTGTATATTCCTATGTAATATTCTATTCCTACTCTCTCTCCCCAAAGTGCATTTGATTATGACACAGAAAATATGAACTCTGAGGAGATCTACAGCTCTCTGCGTGGTGTTACCCAAGCCATCCAGAACTTCAGTGTGCGGAGCCAAGAGGACATGAGCGAACCTCCACGCAAAAGAGAGGGAGATGGAGAAGAGGTAATGTCAGTGATGAAAGTGGACGATGGCATAAAATAAAGACATCAGACCTTTCAAACTATTTCTTAATGCGAGTTGGCATTTGCTGGGATGTGCTGAAAATTAACACAGAGACTTCTTAGTGTTCACCATCACCAGAATATTTGGTTCAAACACCATAATAAAACGATTTTTTCGGTTTCGAGGTCAAAGATGCCTTGTGAATGTTTTCTTTTTTTAAATAACTTATTGACTTTACAACTGAAAATCTAAACTCTATTCACTACATTTAATTTTAGCTTAAAGTAGTAATATCATGTGTCTGTGTAGGGCGGTGCTGACACGATGGAAACGGGACGGACAGCACTGGATAACAAAACATCGCTGTTGAACACCATGCCCCTTCTCTCCTCTAGTCCCCGCCCCAGCAAGGACTATCAGCCAGGTAGTTACTCAGACTCTTCCTTCGGCTCCCCCTCTTTTAGTAAGAGCATGAAAGAGCCACTGGACCTAGATGGCGAGACCCTTGCAGATGGTGAGACAATCCAGATTGTGTTTTGTCCTGTCATTCGTTTTGTTCACTGAACTGCACAATCACTGGCAGAGGGGAACCACTGCTCCGTTTTGAACTTTCACTGTGGTTTTGTGTTTGGTCATGGTTTGTGTAATTGTTAATGTTATGGCCATGATATAAGGTATAATGTCTCGCTTGTGTTTTGGTTAACTAATGTCTCACAAGTTCATGTGGCATAGGTCACCACCATGACTTCAAAAAAAAAAAGAATTACTTAAAAGTGTGTGCTTTGCTTTTGTATGATTTTTTTCGTCACCAAAGACACAGTCCCCAACGTTTGTTTTTACAGTTAAGAGTGTGTTCATACTTGTCATTTTTTATTCAAATAAAACAAAACTCTGGTGAGATTGCTCAGTCAATACTGGTCAAGTGTGAAAGCTGGCATCCGAATCCTGATGCACACCAAACAAGCGGATCAAAGCCCATCTTTATAGCGTCCTCGTTTAGCTTGTTTGGTGCACATCAGGATTTTGGCTTCCTAACTACCTCTGGTGCAGTTTGATTGAAATATTAAATTTAAAAAAAATAAAAATATAAAATGATTGGATCTCCTGCTGATTTTGTATGTCTGGCTAAAAATTGAATGGTTTTTTTAATAAATACTGTATCATTGGGAGGTTTAATAAGATTAGAATCTTATTAAACAGTTGATGACTTTAATTATACTGATGGTCAACTAATTAGAAAAATTAGACAAATCATTTGCATAATAATTTGGAACATATTGTACAAGAAATGTCTAAACCTATGATTGCCAACAGCAGTTTTACCACCATATTTTTTTTTATTATTAAAATGCAAATTAGTGTATTAAGCGGGTTTTTTTGTTTGTTGTTATTCTATCTCTCACTATTAGATCAAATCCACCATTACAATTGCAGCCTGATTATTTCTGCCAGTCAAATGTACAAAATCAAAAGTAATCAAATTTTTCCGCCTCACTGTAATTCACAAAACCGAACAATCGAGTTGTGATTGTATTATGGTGCATTTTTATTATTTTAGGTTTATTACCAAAATGAAATTGTGAACACTAAGCAGACTAGAACTACTATCATTTTTTTCTTTACAGGTGTGATTGACGGCCTAAATGTTTTCTCTAATTTTCATTTGCATAATGATGCCAACAGATAGTGGCGTGGACCAGTCAGAGGTGGTGGCTGAGCTTTTAAAGGAGCTTTCGAATCACAGCGAACGGGTGGAAGAGAGAAAAGCAGCACTCTGTGAGCTTATGCGGCTAATCAGGGAGACACAGCTACACGTCTGGGATGAACATTTTAAAACGATTCTTCTGCTTCTGCTAGAAACCCTGGGGGATGGAGAGGTATGAGCAGAACGAACACACACGCATGAAACTGTTTATTTACTGCAGCTAAAATGAGGAATTCCGAATAAACAAATGCTGTTTGTCTTCACTGCCTTTTTTTTAGCATGTGATCCGTGCACTGGCATTGCGCGTGCTGAAGGAGATCTTGAACAGGCAGCCCTGGCGCTTTAAGAACTATGCAGAGCTTACCATAATGAAGACCCTGGAAGCACACAAAGACCCACACAAAGAGGTCAGACATCCACCACATTACACATTCTTACCTTTTTACAACATACCACATGCCTTTTTTTAACAAGTAAATGTTCGTAGAAGAGACCTTATACACACTGTAGGTGTGGCATCACCGTGCTAACCACTATGCCAACGTGCCGCCCTTGAAATGTATTTATTTTTATTGTGCAGGTGATCCGGGCAGCAGAAGAAGCAGCAGCCATGTTGGCAAGTTCCATCAGCCCAGAGCAGTGCATTAAGGTTTTGTGTCCAATTATTCAATCTGCAGATTATCCCATCAATCTGGCTGCTATAAAAATGCTCACAAAAGTAATTGAGCGACTGCCCAAGGAAAGTTTGCACCACATGCTTCCAGAGATTGTCCCTGGACTCATTCAGGTATGATTTGCTGTTCTACTTGATGCAGGATGCTTTGGTTTTTGTATGTGCTGCTAACGCATCCTTTCCCTCTCCTAAGCAATGTTTTACAAATCTTGTGTTTAATAGGCTGTATGCAAACAGCATTTACCTACTCTTGACTTTTGGGAGCTTAAATTGGAGCAAATTTGTATTTATAATTATCTTTGATTATCTAGCTTAATCATCTTAACAAGAGATGCTTAGCATGCTTATTTAAATATTGATTATTTCTGAAACGAAATATGTATTTAAATTGGCCTTTTGCAGAATTACACTCGATATGATTTACAAAAACTAGATCTGACAAAGAGAACCTGTCTTATAAACAAGTTTGCTCTAAACCTGCAGGATAATTACCACCTATGCTCAAGCTTTGGAAACTGAGATTGGTGTTAGAAAAATGTCAACATGTGTAGTAGTCTATAGTAGACAAAAAAACATGACACTAGTTACACTGCTGCACTAACATTAGCTGGCATGAATAATGAGAGCATTTAAATATAATGTTTGTTAAATTCTTTTCCTGTGCTTTGTAGGGTTATGATAACTCTGAGAGCAGTGTACGAAAAGCTTGTGTGTTCTGCCTTGTTGCCATCTATGCCATCATCGGGGAGGATCTTAAACCTTACCTTAGTCAACTGTCTGGCAGCAAGGTGAGCCACTAACATTTAATAACATATTCTCAACCAAAGATTTCAGATCTAGGACTAGACGCGCCATATTCATTCATTCATCTTCTATACCCGCTGATTCCCTAATTCCGGGTCACGCGGGTCTGCTGGAGCCTATCCCAGCGCACATAGGGCGAGATGCAGGGGTACACCCTGAACAGGTTGCCAGTCCAATCGCAGCATACATATTGTATAACAGTTTTGACTTTACATGGCGCACAGTGGTTAGCACCTTCCGAAGTTCGATTCCCGGCCCAGGGGTCTTCTATGTGGAGTTTGCATGTTCTCCCCACGCCTGCGTGAGTTTACTCCGGGATCTCCGGTGTCCTCCCACAATCCAAAAACGTACATCAAGTTAATTTGTGATTCTAAATTGCCTTTCGCCCCCAGAGAGCTGGGATATGCTACAGCAGACTCCTGTGACCCCGATTTAGGGAATAAGCGGGCTAGAGGATAAATAAATGAATGAATAAATTTTTTTATTTTTTTTATTTTTAAGTATTGCAATATATTGACCCATGTATTGTATCATGAGGCATATGGGATATACACAACACTCATTCCTTATTTTGGATATATTTCAAATAAAAATCAATTAAACAAAAAACAAGGGACATGTTTAAAATTAACAGAAATTAATTACATCATAATTATGTACATAATAATGTACTTTTGCATTATTAACTTTCTTTAAACATCATCAATCAAATGCAGCCAGGCAATAAAATAATGTGTTTATAACAACACATTTTATGCAAATAGCTACTCAGATTTTAAGTCTATAATTTATAAATGTAAATGAACTTGAAGATAATATATAAACTTACCTTCTCTGCAGCTGAAGCTGTTGAATCTGTATATAAAACGAGCTCAGAGTGGCTCCAGTGGAAGTGCTGACCAGTCATCTGACGTGGGAGGACCAGGACTTTAAGGGCAGGGGCCCAAGCAGGCCTTTTTAACATGCATACAAACTCAGACCGCTATAAACTTACAGATACAAAGCTTACAGATGCACATGTGCACACAAGTATGGACTCGCATTGCTGGACACTGTTGCCACTTCAGTCATGCAAGACAGCATGGCTCCAACTTCAACACTTCCTGTTAAACCAACTTTGTGTGTCAGCACAACTCCTTATGGTGCCAGTCAAGCTTGTTAAATGGTGTGTGTGTGTGGTGCGTGCGTGTGTGCGTGTGTGTGTGTGTGTGAGATAGAGAGATGGAGAACAAGGGTTAGACAGTTAAAGCAAGTTTAGATAATAATTTAAAATCCCTGCATTGCAATTAAAAAACGAGAACTCTAGCGCTTCCAGTGTCACTTTGCAATATCAAGATAATTTCTTTATGATCCAAAAAGCTTTTGAGGAAACTCAAGAAGAGGAAACTTTCAGAAGATGCACAAGAAGTCTCTGAATTTAAGCAGAAGTTAGAAGCAATGCTTTTAGCTCCTTGATTTGATTCGCCATGGTCCTATTACTTCATTACACTGAATGGTTGGTTCAGCTTGCTCTATTATATGGCATACTTTGCTTGGCTTTCTGCATGTCATGATCAAAACCAACCCCTTTTTTATCTGGTCAACTGTAGGACCCCATAGGTCCAGGGAGCCACACACACACACATTGGAGATGCACTGCGAAGCCAGGTGTCATTTAAATACATGGGCAATATGTATCTGTATAACACTACGAAAGTATTCAAAAAATCTGTTATTCGGAGAGCGTGCAGATTCTTTTAGGTAGCATAATGTCGTTTCTATCTCCGATGGGAAGTTTGTAAAAAAAAAAATAAAATGTATGTACGCGTTCAAATGGAAAAAAAAACCCCGATGTGCGTGTCTTACTCCTTTCTGTAGTTTCTCTTTGTCCCCTGTGAGGAATTTATTTCCTCGGGTTTCTTCAATTACATTTCTAAAGCTATGCTAACAATAAAATGGAAATAAAAAGTGTACAGACATGAGTAAAAGTGCTTCACCTTCATTCATGTGTCTGGCGTTTTCTCTGTGGTTGTGTGAAAGGAAAAGTGGTAGCTCTGTGGTTAAGGTGCTTGACTACCAACTTGAAGAGCCAGATTCGATTGCCAGTGGCACCACTGTTGGGCCCCTCAACAAGGTCCTTAACCCTTAATTACTCAGTTGTATAATAATGCAAGTCGTTTTGGATAAAAGTGGCTACAAAATGCTGTAAATGGTCTGATTAATGTTTAACTCAATTGCTGTTTCCTTTAATACCCATTTAGAATTGCAGGTTTTTAGTCGATACTTCTAAATCATGTAGCGATTTCATTATTTATATACAGACTAAGAATGATGCTTTGACTTCTAACTTAAACTCTTTAACACTTTTTTTTTTATTTATGAGTAATGATCGTTTTTACCTGGTTGTGTTAAATAGGGAGCTTATTTACAGAAATTTCAACCCCAAAGGCTGAACATGCTGGGGCAAAAATCGATTACCTGAGGATGCGCGATACACAACCTCATTTAAACCTGCGTGGATTTTTTTTTTGGGGGGGGGGGAACACGCGCTGTGACGTCATTGCTCCGTTTCCCCTCAGTGAGGCTTGATGATTGGTCTATAGAGGTTCCGGTTTCTGTTGCCAGATCTACACTATTTAAGCTCAGTTTCTGTAATATGCTATATATGTTCAGTTCTACAAAGGTTACTTAAAAAAATTTAATAGGAAGGGTGGGGTGTGCTAGTATGTTTGTCTTTTTTTTTAGTAAGTGCTGCTCAGATGAATTTTATTTAAAATAAATCACCTATTTAAGGGTGTGTGCGAAATGAGTAAAAATGTAAATGTTGCGGTCTCTGTTTGCTGTTCGGTAAATGTTGACTGCTGTACTTCACTTATGATTGTATTATTCAAACCGTGATCTGTACATTTAACTATTTAAGAGGAACACTTTGCAGGTATCCAGTTACATTTACAGTATTTGGTAGACACCCTTACCCAGAGCCACTTACATTTATCCTTATACAATTGAACAATTAAAGGTTAACTGGCCCAGCAGTGGTGGCTTGATTGTGCTGGGAATCCAACCCCGGTGTTTAACACCTTAACCGCTAAGCCACCAGTTTTTGTTTTCTTTTTAAACAGGAAGGGTGGTATGTTTAGGTTTATATTTTGTTAGTAAGTGGTAGCCCAAGGGTTAGATTTAAAGATTCAATTCCAGGGGCTACCAAGCTGCCACTGGATCAAGAAAAAATGTACAGGAAGTCAACGTGGTTTGGTTTTATGTTTCTGTCTGGTCTTTACAATATTCACTTTTACTTCTGAGACTGTTGTGCATGAAATATTAGTCTACTTAAATCAATAAATAAACTCAGATTTTATTTGTCATACACATGATTATACACCGTATAATAAGTTAAGGGTCTTGCTCAACGACCCAACGGTGGTGGGGCTGGAACCAGATCTTTCTGGTCTTCCTTGCTGGTGGTGTGGCACGAATCCACATCTTCCTGCTCTTCCTTGATGGTGGTGGGGCTCGAGCGCAGGTCTTCCTGGTCTTCCTTGCTGGTGTTGGGGCTTGAACCCAGGTCTTCCTGGTCTTCCTTGCTGGTGTTGGGGCTCGAACCCTGGTCTTTCTTGCCAGTGGTGGGACTTGAACCCCGGTCTTCCCAGTCATTCTGAGATGTTAAAGCAGAATCAGGTAAACTACCTCTGTATTTGAATGCTGTGGGTTTGTCGCTCCTGATCTGGCAACCCCTTGCTACAGCGTGTGGCGATGGTATTCCCACCCGTATTCTGGCGTGCATCGACGTGAAGCCGTGACGTTGGGTGTTTTCTGTCTCCGTGTTAAATTTCTCCGCGACTCGCCTGGACATGCAGGGGCTTCATCCCGGAGCTAAGCGGCCGGTTTATTGGGCGTCACTGAGCGATATGAGAGTTTAAACTGTTTATTACGGTGTGAATAATAAAGGCGAAGACGGGCGGACATGCTGTGTATGTGAAAAAGAAGAGAAAGATGATGATGATGATGATGGTGTAGATCAGCGTTACTGGCAACAGCGCCGGAGAAGTTACAGATGCACTTTATTGGAAAGGAAGGGAATTTTAACGGATGGGCATCGCGTTAAGATATAAACTTTGGGTAAAGATCGTTGCTGGTCGTGTAACTAAGGAATCGACAGCCTGAAGGCGCGTGTCGTTCTCAACAGCTCGAAGCTTCGAGGAGAAATCTCTCCGAGGAGAAATCTCTCCAAGCGCTGCTCCAGCGGGAGAGCTGATGGACTAGCTGCATGGCGGAGCAGAGGGCCTTCACGGCCACACACACGCACACTTTCCCTGTCTGGATTGTTTTTTGGGCTTTTTTTCTTCAGCTGGCCTACAGGCGGTGGCCTTCCAGCTAGCTCGGCTCGCTAGCTTTTCCTGCTGAACTCCTGCCGGTAGAAACACTCAGACGCCATGGCGTGGGTGCTAAAGATGGACGACGCCACGATCGAGTCGGGACTCGTCCACGACTTCGACGCGAGTCTGTCCGGAATCGGGCAGGAGCTCGGGGCCGGAGCTTACAGCATGAGGTACCGAACACCCTCGTTGACACGCACAAAAAAACCGCACGCCTTTGTTTCGACTTATCGTGACTAGTCTTTGCTTCGTCCCGAATTGCAAGTGTACTTCCTGTAGAACGGCACTAGTGAGGTTCTAACGTAAAATCCTACGACACCTATCTAGTGCACTAAGTGTGCTACAGGACGTCGTTTGGTATTTGTGTGCTACGACAGATGTACTCATGGAACGAGCTACTCAAATTAGTCGTTGCTGTAGTCGCCCGTTTCTCACACACACACGCTGCTCTATCCGAACTAGCGCAAATTTTAACTCGTTCAGTCGTGACTCCATCCCGTCGTAAAGTCACGATCGTAAACGTCAGAAAATACCAAAATCCTCGGAGGAACATTGAGGTACTCTGATCTAAGCTTAGGGTTAAACTTCACTTCCTGGAACAGTGTGTTCTCTTCTCTATTCTCAGACATGATGGCATTTTACACACTCTGAACACACACTGGTCATGGACCCTTACCCAAAAGAGAGTGTGTAATAAATCCAGACCCAGTACTCACTTCATACAACTAGGATACCACACCATATAAAATAATACAAACTGTGTGTGTACACGTGGGTCTAGACATCCTGATGGGAACCTAAACTTGAATAATTCAGTTTTATAAATTTAATTAAATTTTATATCTACAGCATTTGGCTGACCATCTTATGTAGCGC
Source organism: Sisor rabdophorus (assembly GCA_026260075.1). Taxonomy (NCBI): domain Eukaryota; kingdom Metazoa; phylum Chordata; class Actinopteri; order Siluriformes; family Sisoridae; genus Sisor; species Sisor rabdophorus. Next base: position 5,254,918 of record JAOTQW010000022.1, read on the forward strand.
GACTTATTTAATCTCTTTTTTTAAAACAATTTGGGATAAGGTGATTGCTCAGGGGCCCAGCGGTGGTGGCTTGGTATTGAACTCTTTTTGGTATTAGTCCAACACCTTCCTGCTAAGCCACAACTTTCCAAAACAATCTGAGGGTTGTTTTTTTTTTTTTTTTGGAGAAAGTAAAAATGCAGAAAGGTTATGTAAAGGTTTGGGCTAGGGATGGGGATCATTTGGACAGCATAAAATCCGTTACACCTATGTAGAGTCCCCACCTGGGTAGCAAACAAGATGCATGCAGGCGCATGTGTGTGTTGGAGGTACAATAAAGAAAATCATCTTGATGACGTCAGTAACCATCTGTTCTGTTAGTTTTTTTTCTCTTGTACATTCAAAGCTACATCAACTGTTGTTTTTTTTTGTTGTTATTTTAAAATAATTTTTAACAGACAGGGTGGCGTAGTGGTTAGCACAGGCCCCTCAAAGCTAGAAGGTCTCGGGTTTGATTCCCAGGCAAAAGGGTCTTTCCGTGCGGAGTTTGCGTGTTTTGCCTGCGCTTGCGGGGGTTTACTTTGGGTTCTCCAGTTTCCTACGGTTTCCTCCCACAGTCCAAAAATACGTACATTACGTTGATTGTTGATTCTAAATTACTCCTAGACATAAGTCAAGAAACTTCAATTGCCATTTCATCTATATACAGCGGTGCTACGTGACATTTATGGCAGACCGCCTTATTCAGAACGACTTACATTTAGCTCTTTTATACAACTAAGAAATTGTGGGTTTAAGGGTCTTGCTCAGGGGCCCACAGTGGTGGTAACTTGGTGGTGCTAGAAAAACAAACTTAAAACTAGAGAATAAATTCATAGCAACATAAAAAGCATGTCTGCAACCTGGTGGAATCAGTGTATAAGAAACAATGCAAAGAAACAATGCAAACAACAATCTAAACAGTGCAAGTAGACAAAAACTAAAATAACACCGTCTAGAGTATGGAACATGTTGTGCAGAAAGTCAAAAATTGTGTAAATGATAATCACAGCGGAGCCGCACAGTGGTATAGTGGTTAGCATCTTCTCCTCACAGCAAGAAGGTCATAGGTTCGATTCCCTGATCTTTTTGTTTGCATGTTTCTCCGGCTTTGCGTGGGTTTCCTCCCACTAAAGACATGTACAGTCCGAAAACATGTACATTAGGTTAATTGTTAATTCAAAATTGCTCACAGGAGTGAGTGTTGGTCCTCTATGTGTGATGCAGAGTTATGGAATTAGTGGGTTAGAAGATAGATGAATGAATGAATTGATAGATAATTGCAGCAAGATTGTTGTGCAAAACCGATAGGAAGAAAATATTTGAAAATAATTTTGGGGCAGGCGGGTGAGGGTAGGATGGCAGAAAGATAAAAAAGCCAACGTGATTCCGGTGTTGCAGTACAGCCCATGTAGCAGCATTGTCAACATGATGAGTATTATTAATATTATTAGGATTTTTTAAGAACAAGTTCCATTATGTTGCTTAAAAGGTCACTGCACACTGATTTATTTAACATTTATCGAAGAAGTTTCAGATGCATGCAGCAGGCAGTTATCGTTTTCCAGCTTGGGAAAGACATCAGCAGTATTGACTGATTCGAATGTTTTAGAGATGGACAGGAAGCGAGTGACTTTCCCGTATCCTCTTTGACAGACAGGTCACTACACGTACTGTCACTGAAGCGTAATAAATGATATGAGATGTAAAAATGAACTATAGGTGACCTATATTTATTGATTCTTGTGTAACTAAGCATCAGATGGTTAGTTATATATGCAGGCTACATTCGATTCAATCACCTTCCAAACTTTATTGTTTACTTGTTAAAATAAAAGCTGTAAATGTATAAAGTGCAATAGATGTGCAATAAATGCATTTAATGATTTGCCATGCATGTATGTGGACGAAAAAGAGGCTCAGCTGAAATCTGTGAAGAAATATACTCTTTGCAGAAACTCCTTTTTCATTCTTCCCCCTTCCCTTATTCTTTCCCTTCTTCTCCTCTTTTTCCCTTTTCTCCTTTTCCTCTTTATCTTTTTCCTATCCTCCGTTTCCATTTCCTTTTTTTCCTTCCTGTTCTTTCTTCCTTCTTTTTTAATCTTCTATTTTTCTTTTATTCTTCCTTATTTTTTCTTTCCCGCTTCCTTCCTTTACCCCTCACCCCTTCCCCTTTTCTTGACAGTGTTAATGTACCTAGCAGTAAAATTTACCTAATCTAATACACATATTTTGATAATAACTAACATAAACTCGCTGCATCGCAGATTCCCAGAAGTTTAATGTGATTAATCTCTGTGACTCACATGTGCCATATGTTTTTTCCTTTACATTCTAAAGTATTATTGGCATCCCAGCTTTTGATTTAGGTCTCATATAAATAGTGTTTTATTTAAAAGAGTGCTGAAAGGTAACAGCCTTCTTGTTTACTAAGAAAAATTACATAAAATCCATTCTAGTTCACTTTTAAATGATATGGCTACCCGGACTATGTGCATTTAGGCATCAACTGGAACAACTTGAAAGCGCATACTGAAGCCTGGTGGCTCAAAAGTTGAGTACATTTCTCCCACACATACACATGCTGACTCGTATTATCGGATATCATGTTACCCCACCCTGTCGCACTGCAGCTGCAAGTGTCTTCTGATCCTCCAGTGAGCGACCTAACTGCTTCAGTGTTAGCATTGGGTAACAGTAACTCTCAGGCTGAGTTTAAAAGAAGGAACAGGATCTTGTCACTGCCTACGCTTTTGGAATTTGACATTAGGGTGTGTTAGGTGAGCACTGGACTGGAGCACAGAGTCAAAGCAAGTGGCATTTGCCTAAAGTGCTGATTGATAAACATGGCTTGCATCATACAAACTGTTAATAAATAAAGTTTTTTTTAAGGTAATAATAAGAGGGCAATTATCTAGTCAATGATCTTGTGTGTGTGTGTGTGTGTGTGTGTGTTGACAGGGTCAGGGCCGGTTATATCACCGGCTGGTCAGGTTTCTGGGGCAGGTTTCCAGGCTACAGTATCTGTCAGTAAACAAAACTGTGTACGCCACGAAGATGCTGACTGGACAATTATCTTGTCACGGGTTGAAATAAAACTTCTAGGTTTCTTTATTCAAATAAAGAATTATCGAAAATCATTAGAGATGTTCTAACCACAACCTTGAGTTGCCTTACTAAATATCTGATGCAAGATGCATATATAGGTTCCTTTTTATTACCTCTTACTGTTTCCAGTGACAGCATCAGGGTGGCCTGTGGTATTCTGCAGAATGAATGCTTACTTAAATTATTTTATAGATCAAATGAGCAATAAATCAGGGTTACTGTATTAAACGAATAATTGGTAGTTTAGGGCCCCAGGTGGCCTCCAATCAGATGCAGTGTTGGCTCGAATGGTTACGGTGCTCTTCTGTTGATTGGAAGACCAGAAAGACATGAGTAAAAGCCCCACTGCTGCCATTCTTGTCACTAGCCACTGTTGGGTCGCTGAGAAAGAACCTTAACCCTTCCTGCTCCTGAGTCCCCATGTAATAGAGGGGTCAGCTAAGATGTGCGAAGAAGTTAATTTCACTGCGCTGTAGTCATGTGACAAATGAAGATATTTTTATTTTATTTTAATTGCAAATGAAAGAGTGAAATGACAAATAGCTTTTGAAGTGTATGTAAAATAGAAAAAAAATTATTATGTTAAGAAAAAACAAAAAGTAATAACACTAATTAAAAACAAATTCATTTTCCCTGTTGGGTGATGACCTGTGAAATTCTTTTCTCACATATCATGTAAACATAATGTACACAGGCAATATTAAAACACAACTATCTTTTTTTTAAAGTCTATGAGCAAAAGAATTCTGGTATTTTGTTTGCCAGCCAACTGCAGATAAAGTAAACAAAACCGTATATATATATATATAATATATATATGTGTATGTGTGTGTGTGTGTGTCTGTGTGTGTGTGAGAGATTCAAGAATTTGTTTGCATTTGGGTAGATAAGGGTAAATAAGTAAGCATTTTCTTAGCAACTTTATCTGACCTCGTGGGATCTCTGGTCTGACGTGAACAGGGTGTGGTGCTTCCCATCAGTGGTTTAATATAAAAAGTGTTTGTCGCTGTGTCTTTGCTGTTTATTGTGAAGAGGAATGAGGTGCATCCCCTGTGCTGGTCTCCATGGCAATCCTTTGTATGGTGAAAAGGTTTGTTTACCTGGTTTCTTTAATCATATCTCCCTCCCCCTCTCCCATCTTTCTCTCACTCTCTGTGTCTATCTCCATCTTTCTCTCTCCCTTTTTTTTCTTTTTGTCTCGCCACCTCTCTTCCTCCTACCTTCTATCTTTTTACCTCCCTTTCTCTTTCTCTCAACCCCCGCCTCCTCGCTTTCCTCATACAGTGATGTGCTGGCTCTGCCCATATTCAAACAGGAAGATGGAAATTCCTCGGTCGACTCCGAAAGTAAGAATCCTCCGTTTCAGTATGTGTTGTGTGCTGCTACCTCTCCAGCCGTTAAACTGCAGGAGGAGACGCTCACCTATTTAAACCAAGGTGTGTAAACCCTTTCTTCTCTTATTAAACACTGTTCTGGTAATTTATCTCTTTCCTACTTCCTTTTCTGTTTTTTTCAGGTCAGTCTTACGAGATCCGTCTATTAGATAACAGGAAAAGAGGGGAAATGCCAGAACTTAACAACACGACTGTGAAGGTGTGTAAAGTCAGTGCCAGAGTAAGCAAAAGCGTGCAAGAGTTTTTTTTTTGCATGAGTGAGTGAGTGAGTAAGTGTGGTTGTGTGAGTGTGTGTGTGAACGTGTGCGTGCGTGCATACGAGTGTGTAAGTAAATGTTATCCACAAAAGCGAGCAGCTGCATGCGAGAGCAAATGAAAGTGCGAGTGGATATAAATGCAAAGCAAGCTAATGTTAGCTGCTAGAGTAAAGGGAAGGGCAGCACGAAGGCGAGGGGAAATCTCCAGTTCAGTTAATTTCAAGTTTTCCCCATTGTAAAATTTTCCAAACAGTTTAGGTTGCGTTGTAGTTTCTGCAGGAACTGTATTTCTTTATAATTGCTCTCTCATTCTAGTTTAAAAATCTGAATAAAGAAAGGCAATAATAGCGTATTCAAGTCAGCAGAGTTTATTGGATGTAATTAATTAACTTTAAGACCACAGATATGCAACAGTGTCATGCGATGTGTATGTGTTCATACCAAATGCAAAGCGTAAATGCGTGTTGCATTACTCATAGGATGCTTTTTTTTCAAAGTAAATGGGAAATTTCAAGGTGTCACAAACAGCTACAGTGTGATTTGTATGTCTGTGTGTAGAGTATAGTAAGAGTTTTGTTCCATGACCGGAGGCTGCAGTACATGGAGCATCAGCAGCTGGAAGGCTGGAAGTGGAATCGTCCGGGCGACCGTCTCCTAGACATTGGTAATTTTAAATTTTTTTTATTTTGAACATATTCTGGTATAGGCAAACCTTTCTGATTTGATTTTTGTTTGTTTTAGATATCCCTATGAGTGTGGGTATCACGCAACCTCACACACACACCTCCCAGCTTAATGCTGCAGAGTTCCTCTGGGAGGTTTCCAAGCGCACGTCTGTATTCGTACAGGTAAGATGTACGTGTACACACGGTGCTTTATGACCCTTATCGTAATCACCCAGGAGCTTGACTGTTTTATAAAGTAATTGTGTGTTTGTGGGTGTTGTATAAAGGTGCACTGCATAAGCACAGAGTTTACACCAAGGAAGCACGGCGGTGAGAAGGGTGTACCGTTCCGCATTCAGATCGACACCTTTAAACAGAGTGAGAACGGAGAGTACGCCGAGCACCTGCATTCCGCCAGCTGCCAGATCAAGGTGTTCAAGGTAACACTCATCACTTTATCACTCTCAGGGGGTCATATGGGTGTCAGACGGTCCAATTCCTCATGTGACATCATGTCTCTGTTTGTAGCCGAAGGGAGCAGACCGGAAGCAAAAAACAGACCGGGAGAAGATGGAGAAAAGGAGTCCACAAGAGAAAGAGAAATACCAGCCCTCCTATGATACTACTATTTTATCAGAGGCAAGTTTTCTTTGGGGCTGCCAGTAGCCATTTTTTGTTACCATTCACTGCAAATAAAGGAAACACTGAAATGTTGCAAAAATGCTTATTTATCGCAAAAAAAAACAAAACATTTTTACGCTTATTATATTTTAAAAAATCCCAGGCGCAAAAAATATATATCCTGCAAAAGCGGGGAAAAAAACAAAAACCTTACTGATGGGCTATGCAAAGAAACAAATTTCACTATGCTGTAAAGCATTTTATTGTACTTATGATATATAATGTATACATTGTGTTTAGTGTTATTCTTATAAAGGTGGTATGGTATCATAAACAGGGTATCCATCCAAGGTTGAAATGATACTTACACCGCTATGTGTGTATGTCTCTGCAGACTCGTCTGGAGCCGGTGATAGAGGAGGCTGTGGAGCATGAGCTAAAGAAGTCGAGTAAGCGGACACTCCCTGCGGACTGTGGAGACTCAACCGCCAAGAGCAAGAGAGGCAGTGTAAATACACACACACACACACACACACGCTAGCTTGCACTTTAAATCACACCGCTATGAAATTATGTCAGCTCACCAACCTGGAAGCACAGCCTGCTTTTGTTTTTCTTAATAAAAAAAATTTAAACATTTCCAAATTAAGGGAACTGCTATAAAACTCCTGTTTCTAATGATGAGGCAGGCTGTGTGTACAGTGTTCTCTCTAGCACTTATAAAAATTCTCTGTCACTAATAGCCTCTCTATCCCTTGTTCTTTTGTCTGCAGTGTTCCCCTTGGCCTGATAACACCTATGTGAATCCAAACACAGCAGCTCCCCCAACCTTCACCTCCAACACACACTCCTACAGTAACGCTGTTCCCGAAAGGTAATCGAAACACAAACAACTTGATGTAGATGTATATTGAGTATATATAAATAATCAGCCTAATAATGGAATTAAACTTCAAAATTAAATAATTTGAGACCTCAGGTGTGACTCTGCACTACCTTAAGCTACTAGAAAATATTTTTGGCAGTACCGCGTACTGTACAACCTCAATTTCAAACAAATTTGAGACACGGCGTAAAATCTATATAATAACAGAATGATTTGTTAATTTTCTAATGCCAGATTTGATTTGCAGCAGAACATGGAATGTTTTCTTTAGTTTTGGACTCCAGGCTAGTCAATTCAGCTCTCAGATTATGTAGTGTTGGCTTCCCCCCCCCCCTAAAATTCTATAATTTCTCAGTTTTCACATTTAAAGGGTTTCTGGGTTTTGAGATATGAATCTGCAAATGTTTACATCAAAAACAGAACGGAATGATTATCAAATCCCTTAAACCTATATTTTATTTTTAATAGAACCTGAAAAAACATATCAAAGTATATACAATATGGTTGTGCTGTATACACTCTCTATATAGCCAAAAAGTTTCTGGATACCTAGTCTCACATAGCCAGACCACCAGACTGACGGAAGACGGTCTGGAAACCTTGGACGCTTTGAATGACTAAGGCCCACCAAAAAGGATGTATGACTGATGGGTAATGCAACCATGACGTAACGTTTTGTGTCACGTGCTGAAAAAATCTCTTCGATAACTGACCGGTACGCAATTAGTACAAATCCAGCATATAATCCATTTATCTTAATGCTCATTGCCACCGATATAAACACCACCCCTTATTTTATATTTATATCTTTGATCAGCCATCTTTGAGTTGAGTCAAGCAGCATACATGTCCTGGAAATCCTGTTTCAACCAATCAAAGAATGACCTCAAAACTTCTAAAATGAGTCCAGCTAAGTGTGCCGGGTGCATCAGACGTTTAGCTAGCGGTCTGTAGGCGTGACGTCTGAGGGCTAACACTGTGGATGCCTTACCAGCAGAGAAGGGGTGGCCTAGTGGTTAAGGTGTTGGACTGTTACCAGAAAGACTGGGG
>JAOTQW010000022.1:5282718-5299630 GCA_026260075.1 Sisor rabdophorus
ATGTGCGCTGGGATAGGCTCCAGCAGACCCCCGTGACCCCGGATTCGTGAATAAGGGGGTAAAGAAGATGAAATGAAATTAACTAGAAGGTTGTAAAAAAAATCTAATTTGTAGTTAGTCACTTGTTGCACCACTTCTTCGTGACAAGGTGTGATTCTTAAGAGGATCAATGATGCTTTCTTGAAATTAATTGAGTGTTTGAAACTTGAAAAATTGAATGGCATATTTTAGGGTATGAATAGGATGAAAAGCATTAAATTAATTCAAGCAAGAATGGTATTTTGAAGATTAAATATTTTTTTGAAAATTACATTTAATTCTGAAATTCTTTCGGAATTATGTAACATCAATTTGATGCCCCTAGATGCTGGGTCCGGGGACAGATAGGGATTTAGCTACGCCACTGTTAAATAAGGGCGTTTGCTAAATTATTTAAATGTGAATGTAAGAGGTGGCATAGTGGTTAGCACGGTTGCCTCACAGCAAAAAGGGTTTGATCCCAGGTTCAAACTGTGCGACGTTCTCCATTTTCTCTCAGGACTTGCATGGGTTACCCCTCACGGTCCAAAAAGATGTACATTAGGTTAATTGGTGATTCTAAATTGCCTATAGGAGTGAGTGTAAGTTTGTGTTTGTTATTCTTTTGTGTGGCCCTGTGATGGACTTGCGACCTGTCCAGGATGTACCCCTTAGTGCAATAGGCTTCAGCCGACCCCTGTAAACCTGAGTCAGGGAAAAGCGGGTATAGAAGATGAATGAATGGATGTGAAAGTAAGGTAATATATTAGGTGATATGCTGTACCGGTGTCACTGCACAGATATCTAATGTTACACTTAAGCTCCCAAATGCATTCTTTGTCTTTCTTTAAATATCTGCAGAGCTCCAGACGATTGCTGTAGTATGCACAGTGAGACTCAAAAGAGGAGACAGCTATTTAGGTTAGTATATGAGACACACAAACTAATTATTCATTAATTGATGTCCGGATTCTTATTTTGTAAAAAAAGAAAAATACTTTACAGGAATCATTTATAACTTTGAGGGGCGGCACATGGCGTAGTGGTTAACATAGTTGCCTCACGACAAGAAGGTCCTGGGTTCGAATCCTGGGCATGGGGTCTTTCTTTGCGGAGTTCTCCCTGCGCTTGCGTGCATTTTCTCGGGGTACTTACAAAAACATGTTCATTATGTTAATTGGTGACTCTTAATTGCTCATAGAAGTGAGTGTGAGAGTATGTGTGGTTGTTTGTCTATGTGTGGCCTTGCGATGGAATGGCGGCCTGTCCAGGGTGTACCCCCTGCCTCTTGCCTCTTGCCCTATGTGCGCTGGGATTAAGCAGGTATAGAAGATGAATGAATGAATAAATAAAATAGAATAAAGTCTGTAAATACAGTTGTAAGGAACACATTACAGATCAGTGGCAAAGAAAAGCATTTTCTTTGTAGTAAAGTCCCTTAAATCTAATTCATGCGCTAATTTTGTAGGAAGAGTGGATTATTTGCTCTTTGCAAATTGATTTGTATTAGAGCAAGTATCTGTTTGTGTGCAGGGATACCAGGGACAGATCAGGTCAGTTGTCAGAAAGCAGACAAAGCAGTTTCGAGCTGGAATGTCATTGGAATGATCCTCGACCATGGAGCAGCACTGACTCGGACAGCTCCAACTGGAATTCTAAACCAACACCCTTAAACTCGGACAACAATCCCAAACTCTGCAAGCCTGGTACAAGAGATATTTCATCTCCATAGCACCCTAGTTTTACAGAAACTAATTAAACATCATTACTTAAGCATGTTATTCATTATTCTATATGTGACAGAGGCAACAACCAATAACAGTTCTGCATATGTTCTGGTGCCAGCAGAGTCCTCCATACTTCCTGGGACTATCCTACTCAACCCAAACACAGGTATATTGAATTACACTGAACACAGACACGGAAACGGACATGTAAATGATGCTTAACGATTGTGCTTAATATTGTAGGACAGCCATATTTGAATCCTGATGGAACTCCTGCTGTTTACAATCCACCAGCGAATCAACAGCCAGTTAGCAATCAGCTAAACCCAATGCACTCACAGGCCCCGCTGCCTTCACAGTCACAATCAGTTTCAGTGATGAGCCACACTCTTCCACAGGTAAAGAACTTGTCATTGAAACTAACACTTACAGGAACATATATATTGATGCCTGCATGTCTAAAAACATGTGCATTAGATTGATTGGTTATTCTAAATTGTTTATAGAAGTGAATCTGAGTGTGTGTGTGGTTGTGTGTGTGTGTGGCCCTACGATGGACTGGCAACCTGTCCAGGGTGTAACCCCTGCCTTTTGCCCTATGTGCACTGGGATAGGCTCCAGCCGACCTCCGCAACCCTAAGTTAGGGAATAGGCGGGTATTGAAGATGAATCAATGAAATTGGACGATGTTACACAAAGAACTGGCGACCTGTCGATGGTGGCCCCCTGCCTTTCTCCCTATGTGCGCTGGGATAGGATCCATCAAATCCCTTTGACCCTGAGTTTACATTTACTGCATTTGGCAGATGCACTTATCCAGAGCTACTTTATTTACTTTATTTATCCCTTTTTTTACAACTGAGCACTTGGGGTCAAGGGCCTTGCTCAACGGCCCACAGTGGTGGGAATCAAAGACTGGTCTTTCTAGTATTAGTCCAACACATTTAACCACTAATCCTTCCCCCACCCCCACCCCCGGTTATAAAAGATGAACGAATGAATGTTTGATAAAATAGGGTTTAAATAAATAAAAACTACATATAACTTTGAACAAAACAAATGACTTTGAACTCCATCTCACTCTGTTCCACAGGTTCAGTACTCTTCTCCGACATACTTCACTCCACAGCAAGTTTTAACTGTTTCTTCCTCTCAGTTCCACACTCCAGAGCAGAGTGTAAGTGCCCGAGCATTTATATTGACTTCTGTACATATTTGTAATCAGTGGTTTTAACTGTGATATTCAGAGGTAAACCCGGATAAGGCACTTCTAAAATATTATTTTGTTACTAGATCTTTGTTATACAAATATGTATTTATACAACATACAAAAAGTAGTTATAGATATAAGAGAATATAAATGCTTGATTTTTCATTACAAAATATCAGTATTTATCTTTATGGAAGACGATATAATACTGTACATTACAGTCTCAAATGTTAATATTTTAGGTAAAGGTAAAGCATCTGCTAAATCCTAGATGACGCTCTCCTGCACATATATTAAGCAAAAATATTTTTGCCAGTTAAAAAATTGATTGAAGCCAAAAATCTTCATTAAAGACATGTTTATCTGCTGAACAAGGCAAATGTTTCTTTCCCAGATCTCCCTCTGCACTCCCCTTTTCTTTATCCTAGCACACTTTAAGATGCTGTTCTTAAAATACTTTGTAGGGTAATTATTTGTTCAAAATTCTGTGTATGCTGTATGTGGCCTTTTCTCAGTTGAACAATTTAAAGTATTCTTAACATATTCTCTATTTTACACATATATATATATATTTTTTTTAAAAGTATATATATATTTTATACACTCAGCCAATCTTTAAAGCTATATACCAGGAACACACAAATGATTTAATTATAACATTAACGCTGCTGTTCCAGTCGAGGACCCTGTAAACAAAAACATAGAGACAATAAAAAAATGTAAAAATAGGAAAACTTTGATTTATTTTTCATCTAACAGTAGTGCAAAACGATTTTCTAAATTAAACATGCACAGAGTTTTGTGCACTTTTTGTTGATTTTTTTGTGTTAGGGTGTGGGGGTGTGTGTAAAGGTGGTGGGGCGGTTAAATAGGAATGCACCGGAGCCTGGGCTGGCCCTGCATAATGCTGTTAAGTACAACTCTAGCTAACCTGTTTCCCCGTACCTCTGTTAGTAATTTACAAGTAATTAATTATGCAAATAATTAATAAGCATATGCTGAAATTAACAAAATTATTTATACCTAAGTCCTCTTTTTGTCTTCACGTTTAAATTAGAAACAAATCCATGTTCTTTCTACAGAGAGAAGATCTTTCTTCTCATTTCAGTCACATGACTTTAAGCCAGCAGTCGTTAGGTGAAACATCAGACCTGTCCAACTACTACCTGCATGGAGCTCCACCTACACAGGGTTATTCACATCCCCAGCAGAATTTTACTCCTTCCTACCCTGCAGATAACTATATGAGCTCAGGAATGATGCTGGCGATGTCTACTGCCTCACCAACACAAACCTGTAGCCACCAAAACAATCAGGTGCTTGTTACTGTTACATGTTCACCAACATCGAAATGGCCTGCTTTTGCTATCTACAGTTTTAACACTCAATAATTAGCCATCAGTAGAAAGGTGCCATTACTTAACAGGTAATATTTAATAATCATTCTAAGCAAATTTTGCTTGATAACATGGAAGTAGTCATAGTGGTAGGATACATTTAATACTTAAATATTTGTTAATTCCTGTTTTAGCACTCACATTCGTACAACAGTGGCCCTATACTATCTGCTTAAATAAGCCAATAAACATAGCAACAAGGCAAATGCACCTTAATAATAACTTGATTTAATAACAAAATATCTTTTTTTTAAGACTCCGATGTTCAGTTTTACTGGTCAGTGTGCCAACACGTCTCAGCAGTATGGACCGGCCAGTTACAACCAACAGACAGGTACAGGTAGGGAATGTTTCTGTGTTACAGTAGTCCAGTTGTTGCAGATTACTGACACATCCCATCATTAAAAATTATGGGTTTCAGTCAGTTTTAAACATTTATACCTTTTTTTGCATAAATAGTATTATATTAAAATATAGTAATGATAATGATTATAATTAAAAATTGAACTGTTTCTTATATGTTTTGATCTAACTGTATTATTTTATACCTGATTAATTGCTAGGACCTTGATTCACGAACCACTTAACCCAAAAACAAATTAATTCAAAACCAAAATATATATTAAAATCTTGTTTCATTTACAAACTCTTTTTTTTATATAGTCATGTCAGCCAACTTTTCACTTTTTTAATATTTTTAATGTAATTTACTATAATAAATGATACTATTAAATGTTTTAAGGTTCATTAGGGTCTGCTGGGGCCTATACCAGCACACATAGGGCTGGAAGCAGGGGTACAGTTTATCGCAGGGCCATACATAGATGAACAACCACACCCACCCACCCAACACACACACACACACACACTTCCATGGCCAATTTAATGTCACTAATAAAAACCTAATGTACATGTTTTTGGACTGTGGAAGGAAACCGGAGTAAGCCTGCGCAAGCGCAGGGAGAACATGCAAACTCTGCACAGAAAGATCTGGGAATTGAACCCACAACCTTTTTCTGTGAGGCAAACGTGCTAACCACTACACTGTGCTGTCCCTAGGAACAAATTGTGTTCAGGAATCAAGGGCCTGCATTACATACAAACCTGAGATACAGTTTAGTGCCAGGAGAGGGCAGCAGACAATTACAGCTTCAAGAAATACTCATTCAGATTTGTCTCCTTTGCATTTCTTAGGCTACACCTCTCTTTTAACTAGTCAGCAACAACCTTACACAAACATGATGGGACCATCAGTGTTACCACATACCCAGAAGAGCTTCATCACCTCCTATCCATCCTCATCATCTTATCAGGTTTATGAACATGTGAACTTCAGACTGGCATGTAATTAACAGACATTACACAATAAATTACATTTACTTATGTTTTTTTTTTAAGACTGCCCCACCGCTGCAGACTTACCCTTCGACAGTGCTGATCTCTAGACAAACTGGGCAGAATCAGAATGCAGCGCCGCCGGCTGGTGTCTCGGTTTACTGCAGCCCTCTGAATCATTCTTCACCTCCACCTCTCAACTGTCAGTCAAGCAGTTATAACATGTGCAATAGAACTCAGAAGCAGTGTTGGTACTAAGACAGATATGCAGAGTGAAAGAATAAAAAGAGGGTCATAGATCAAGAACTGCAGTCACCTGCTTCACACTATAGTGTTTGTTTCAGGGTTAATTACTCCGTAGCACAACCCACATTCAGAGCAGCAGCACAGTTCCAGCTGTTTTCTGCATGCCGTATTTAAGGTAAATTCCTGTGACATGCAATGATGTGTGAATATTTTCCGCCAGTTTAATTACTTATGTATACAATATGTGCAATGTATAAAAAAGTGTGTATTAATATTATAAAACATTAGTTACTGCATCTCATGAATAAAACAGATTTTTACAGTAAATAAAAATATGCCACGTTTTCATCAGTGTTCATTCATTCATTTATCTTCTATACCCGATTATTCCCGAACCTGCGGTCACGGGGTCTGCTGGAACCTATTCCAGCGCACATATGGCAAAGGGGGTACACCCTGGACAGGTCGCAGTTCTTCGCAGGGCCACACGCACACAACCCCACACACTCATTCCTATGGGCAATTTAGAGTCACCAATCAATCTAATACTTTTTGGACTATGGGAGGAAACCGGAGAACCCAGAGGAAACCCATGCCAGCACGAGAAGGACATGCAAACTCCTTCTTGACCTTCTTGTTGTGAGGCGAACGTGCTAAACACTACGCCACCACGTCGCCCCATCAGTGTTAAATCAAAAAAACTTGCCTGTTTCATCATCTAATGCGAATCTACAATAAACACCAAATGACAAGACCAGAAGAAGAGAACATAATCTCTAAAAACAGGTCTAAAAGCAGCATTTAAACCAGAGGTAGGAAAACTCCTAAGGTCCTGGAAGGTTGGTGTTTTCCAGATTTTTTGCTCTAATTGACATTAACATATCGAACTGTAAGTTTCAAGTCTACCTAGCAAGATATTGATTAGTTTTGGGTGTGTTTGATTAGGGTTGGAGCTAAACTCTGCAGGACACCAGCCTCCAGGACCGAGGTTGGACACCCCTGATTTAAATGAACTTAAAGTTCAGTCATTAAGACAAACACTACCACTAGTAATCAGAAAAATAAAAGCTTTCTTTTAGCTAAATAGAGTCTTCATAAACATGAGCCTTAAACAGCTAAGGATGAATAATTTAAAATATTTTCCCTGCAAATGGCAGATGGTATGGACACCAAACAGCAAACATTCCCACGACCTAGATGATTTAAGAAACATGACATTTCACAAAAAACAGCCTAACAGTTAAGCAATTTATTGTGTATTTAAAGTTGTTAAAGCTGTGATTTGTTATAATGTAATCTTTGACCCTCAAACATTTAAACAAGTGCGTTATTATATACGATCGCTAGTGTTTTCTAGTAACTGGAATAAAAGTAAAGTCTGTTATTGGTTGATAAAATCAGTTCACGGACTTTTAGTTCGGATGAGCTTTAATAGAAAGGCACAAATACAGGCAGCGTGTGTAATGTGAGAATTAAAAGCTTTTTCATACAGGAACAGGTTCAAACTAGACTCTTTAATATGGAACACAGTCTAGCTCAGATTTGCTATCCCCCCCCCCAAGAATTCAAGTATGAGAAAACAGGTCAGTTTCACTCGAGTTCAACACTCCATGGATGTGATTAGACCATGTCTGACCCTTTGATGCGTGTGTGTAGGTAGAGAGCAGTCCGATTCTATGGTAAGTAGATTCACTGTTGCTAACTGTAATGCATTTGGGTTAAAATAAAGTTTAGCTGGTGCCGTTAATACGCAATGCAGGGATGTGCGACAAGTAAGAAAGTTAAGAAAAGAATAAAAGTAAAATTTGAAAAAACATCCATTACTAAATAAGATATAAAGCTTATTTTCACAGGATCTTAAATAATAATAATTGGGTTAAAAATATCAAACATAAGTTAGTTTACAAGCTATAATGCTACTGGGATAAATGGGTGTGACCCTTAGAACACACCAAGAAATAACTGAAAACATGCAAACTCTGATCTTCTGCATTTAGAGGTCAGCAGCCATTTTGTTCAGGCTGCCCGTCCTGCTATATCTCAAGTAAAATGTCTCCCTTCAATTACAAAAATACATTTAAAGCAGGTGCAGCCTATTTTCTGCTGAGATTTGTGTGTGTGCGTGTGTGTGCATGTGTAAGTCTTGAGAGAACGGTTCTGAACTGGACAGAACCACTGCACGGATAGATACACACACACACACAGACACACACACAGACATGTACAGTACCACAGGATGTCTTAAGTAACACTGCCTAAACTAGAGGCTTAAAACCATAAAATTCAGTGCTTTCTGGATTACATCTTCAACCAACCTGTCTGTCTCAGTCACATCTACAAACACGCACGCGCACACACTCATGCTAGGATAGTAGACTTGTCTGTAGTGCTTCAATTAGGATATCTTGCACATTCACACGCATTCGTACTTGCACGCATGCACATACTCACACACATACATTGTGAAGGTGGTGTCCAGTCAGAACTGCCCTGTGTAATTTTTTTAACTATGGACAGATCAGTAAAAGTCAGATTGTGGATGAACAGACACTCATTTTGGACCGTATAGATCAGAAAACATTTCCATTAACCACATACTTGCACACACAAACAAACACAGATGACTGCGGGTCATAAAGCCTGCTTTTTCATCTTTGTTATTGTTGAGGTATGTGTGGTTCAGGGTTACTTTATCCCCGTTTCTCTCCCACCCTGCCTCTTTCTCTCTCTGCTTTCACTGCTCCTTGGTTCTCCGCCTATTTCTGGATCTGAAAGATGAAGAGGCGCAGGTTGATGTTTTTGGCAGCCAGCAGCTTGTTACACTCAACGCTGTCACTGATGGGCAGTGGCACGTATTCCGTCTCGTTGGCATCGTTGGAGAAGACATGGTGCTGGATGACGGGTTTGATCTTCACGTCATCGTACGGACCCTTCAGCAGCAAGAAGGAACACTCCAGGGTGGCATTGACTTTGCTTTTCAGGATAAGCTGGAAGGAGAGCGTGCGCTTACAGGAGAGGTTGGGATTGCGCTCAGAGTCATTGACGCGTGCTTTAAGCACCCATGTCTGATTGAGCACGGTGAAGCGCGGTGTCTCGTAGTAAAGCCGGGTGATGAAGTCGTCTGTTCGGTACGGCCGGAACTGCACCTCTAAACTCAAACAAAGGATACATTTTCAGTAGGCTGTGTTATTATGATATGATTATAAGGTTCGTTAGATTTTCTGCTATGTTCTGCAATGTTGATCATAGCTGTGCGTCAAAACGAAAGCATATTATCTATGGAACTTTAACTCTGTAATCCTTTAGTAGATTTGTAAAATCACGAGACAATAAAAATTACGATTTATAGGTCACACTAATATATATGGATATACAATGGTGCCCTGACTTAGTAGTTAAATTTGTTCCGTGACCGAGTTCGTTACTCGGTGAACATGCAAACTCCGCACAGAAAGACCCCAAGCCCGGGATTCAAACCCAGGACCTTCTTGTTGTGAGGCGACGGTGCTAACCACTGGGCCACCGTGCCGCCCTCGTTACTCGTATGTCAAATCTCATTTCCCTATTGAAATGAATTGAAATGCCATAAATCTGTTTCAAATCCCCCCCAAAACACCACAATTTCTTTTGTTACATGTTTGAAATAAGAAAATATAATTATAAAGAATGATAAAAGATTTCATTCAAATGGTGGGTCTTAATTAAATATTACATAAACGTCAATCAATAATGAAGAAAAATCAATATGTCAATATAAAGGATAGAATATCACTACACTATTGTGAAAAATAAATATCCTGATCAACATTTTTGCACAGCCCTAATAAAATATGTGTGGTCTCAAATACACTAAGTGCTTGTGTTTCTATGCACATACCTGTGAAGCCAATCTTCTCAAAGCTGAGCAGGCTGAAAATGCTGTTATAGAGCAGAAGTTCTCGGCGATGGCTCTGATCCATCTCATCCAGGATTCCCATCAGCTCAATGCCAGTCTTAGATGGGTGGCAGCAGTCAACCTCATGCGCAGAGAGCTCATGGAACGGTCCCTGCCATGGACAGCCGATCCGCTTGTATTTACATTGTGTAAGCCTATCCACAAGCAGAAATGAAAGATGCCACACAAGCAACACTGAACATGATTCACATGATTCAGAGGCACTGTGATGTGAGCAGAGCTCGGCAGGGTGCTGAAGGATGTGTTTCTGTAAGACACACCTGGGTGAAGGTGTGTGTGTGTACCTGTCCTGGCACTCTTCTGACTGGTGGTGGTCCAGGCTGGAGCGGGGAAACTGTTTGAGACAATAGCTGCAGTCTGAGGGAAGTTCACTCACAGCTTTCTCTACAGCCAAATTCCTGCAGCACAGGCTTTTGCTGATCTCACAGCGGCAGTTCGGGCAGGTAGCCTGCTCTTCCTTCAGACGCGCATCCGCCAGCAGGTGAATAAAGCAGCCAGCACACATCAGATGCCCATTTGTACACTGACACGAAAACATGCTTTAATCACAAGACTGCAGCCAATCAAATTCATTCATCTGACAGCGCAAAATGTTTTATTCAATCAATCATAGAGAGTATAAAGTCTCAAAGTCAAAATGTTTACGTAAAGGTAATTAAAATGGCATAATATCACTAAAACCCTGGGTTACCCATCATCGATAGTAGTGATACATCAATACAGATACCACTGGTGACATCACTGTCAAAACTTTTATTGTAAGGACAGAATGTTGGGCTCAGTGGTGTCCAAATATTTCAAAATTAACAATGACACCCCCACACATACCAGGCCACAAATTTTCTTCCATAAAAATTATCACAAGGTACAAAAACAAAGTATAAGTAATCTGATAAAGTATCTGAAATTTGAATATTAAAGTAAGCACAGAAATATTGTTGTTAGCAGGAACGTTACTATACAGCAATCAAACTTGCGGCCAACTCTTGAAGGCGAGAAAATAGCAAGAGCTAACCCGACAGCCACACAAATAATTCCACATCTCAAAAAAGTTTTAGCAAGTACCAGGAAGAGAAAATATTGTTACATGTACTCTGTCTTATAAAAATAATATCCGTGCACCCCTTTTGTTAGACATAATGAAAGTCAAGAAAGGAACAATAAAAAAAGGAAGAGGAGATAAAAAAGACAGCAGTATTTGATGGAAATAACATAGAATTAGGATGACAGCTTCCAAAACTACCAGCAGAGAAGCTAAAATATAGAGAGTTGAGTTAGGAGCATGATGTGTATAATTTAGATCTCTTTGGGGCTTTAGTTCCTGAAATTACCAATAGCTCAGCTTTTTGACATTATAGCCAGGTAGTTAAACATTAGCTAGATTGTGTTGCTTTTGTTCCTACATGGTGAATATATTGCTGTATATGCTGATAAATAAGCTTGCTCATCATTTGTGAAGTAAAATGGTTTACAGCATGCAAATGGCCTACAGCATGGATGAGCAGCATTGTTTGGACTAAACATAAGCTACAGTTTACATTAAAATACAAGCATTATTGCTGTTCATCATCTAAGTAGAATCAAAGACACAATGTTAATTATTCAAAGGAAATGTATATTTACTCTACTTTATTTGTCAGGTTTATTTGTCAGGGAATCACAAATACTATATAGTCTAAAGTCCTTACACTATTTAGTATAAAGTCTAAAGCTTACTCATCTTTACTCTTCTGTGTGTTTTAGTTTTCTTAACAATGTAGAAGAGTGAGATCAACAAACAGGAACAGACTTATAAACGATAAAATGTGTTTTATTCGTTTATTTTTTTAAAGCGATTTTTACAAAAACACTACCAAATTCAGCTAAAGAGATAAGCTAGAAATGATAAGAGGGAAGGCTATAGAAAAGAACAACAAAATAACTTTTGTTACTTAGTTATTTAACATCTGTTTAATTCTGAAACAAAAATAATAATAAAACACTGATAATAAACCAGTTTATGATACAAAGGATGTATTAACAGTGTTTAATAATATTACCAACACAACTTTGAAAATGTTTTGCACATAGTTTATGGAGAATAAAGGCACAATTGAGACTTTTAAACAGACTTTGTATTGAAAAACTGTGGAACTCTTCAGCGCTCAACAGTGCTGTAAAGTGGATCACTGACATCAGGCGCTTGTAGAAAAGAACCACAGTGGTGTTTAGAGGGTGTGCAGTATGCCTAAATTGTGCAATGCCTGTGCTCTTAAACACTTGTTTAAGAATGTTCTCATTTTAAGGAATACAGGAGGACTATTCTTGGGGGAGGGGTACCTAAAACCTCCTCACTGATTGGTGTAAAGTGATCATGTGACCCTGAATTGCCATGTTTACTCCTGGGCTGAACAGCTGGTCAGGTCACAACAGTGCTGCCAGGTTCTCGATTTTCCTGCTCAGTGAATTACCATGTAAACTGTTACCATAAATTTTTTTTTTAAAGCAATGATAATGTTGTAAATCACTGACATGGCAACAAATTTGCAGTTAAGACCAATAAAAGTGACCAGTGAAATAGATGAACAAATAAAGGAAGCATTGTGAGATGGTGCCTGTTTTTAAAAATGGTCAGACCTTAAAAGTTTTTTTTCTCATTTGTTTGATAAAGGAGGCATATATATATAACTATATAACTATATAACTATATATATATGAACATATTAATTGTGTAACTGTGTCTGTCGGTAATCACCTGATAAACCGAGGCTTTGGGTAGGTCAAGACACACGGTGCAGCACAGGACGGAATACAGGCGCTCCTCCAGTTTACCTGATTCGCCCTCTTGTAGCCTTACACGTTTTTTGGGAGGCGCGTCCGGGTCAGTCTCTGGACCCGAACCAGAGCTTTCTCTTCGCAAGCCTGATTCTTCCTGAATTCCGGATAAACCCGCAGCTGCAGCCACGGCCTCGGGACCGACACTCAAGCCGGCTGAGGACGAGCCAGGAGCGGCCGCCACCTCTACTCGTTCTTCCATCGAAGACATCCAAGTCGGACAGAGAAGCGCGCAGGTTTAGCGCTCACTGTGGAAATGTGGACCTAGAGGAACTGATAAGCAACCAACAACGAGTCGAGTCCGTGACAAGAAGTAGAACGAAAGCTGGGGAAAGTAAACACCACAGACTGTATGTCAGGCTGTGGGGCGCAGATATTATGGCTTACTTAATATTACTCCTAAATTTTAAATAGCGAAAATGCTAATAGCTTGAAACCCTGCGTCCCCGTGTAAGGCACGACTTCTTGTTGCTACTCGCCAGCTGGTGACTCCGTTATTCGGCTGTGACAGTACGACCTGTTCGGGCTAAGCGAGTCCTTTTTTTCGCGTTTCTTACACTCTCACACACACACACTCATACACTCACACTGACACTCACCCTAAGTTCTTACCTGAAACCATTAAAGCTACTCTTAATTGCTAAAGTCTTAAATAGTTCGTCTCTAGCTTTACACTGCCATCTTTGTTTTTTTTCTGTCACCCCTCTCCTCTACCCACTCGTCTCCTAGTCCCGTCCTGAATTAGCCAATCAGAGTTGCGCTTACACAAACCGGTTGAATTAATAGCCAATCCTGTGTCCGGTTAATAGTTGTTTACGGAATGTTTGCCTATAGGTGTTAGGGTTGGTGTCTACCAATCTTTTTCGTCCACTCTTATTGGCTGCGGCTGCTGACCGTGCTTCGTCGGATGACTGTCAATATTTCAGCTACACTATGGCAGTATTTTACTCCTTCGCGCATGCGCTGCGGCCTTCTGCAGGTCAACCTCACTAAGGTGACCACCACACAGGCCAGAAACCTATAAGAATGCGACAAAATGGCAGCGTCAACGACCCCATGTTATGCCATCACAAAAATAACATCGACCCGCTTTTGTGTCATAAGTCTATAACTTTTTTTTATTTAGCAAAAGACAGTAAAAATAATGATATTTATAATCAATGTCACTTCTGGTACCCCCACAGTTACATTTTAACTGTTACTTCTAAAATTCAATCCATAACATTAAATCATGCTCAGATTTATTTAAACATAATTTTTACTTGTTTGTTGAATCAATATTTATTCATTTATTCATCTTTTATACCCACTTATTCCCTAATTCGGGTTCAAGAGGGTCTGCTGGAGGCTATCCCAGGGCACATATGGCGAAAGCAGGGGTACACCATGAACAGGTTGCCATTCCTTTGCAGGACCATACATGGACAAACAACTACACGCACACACACACACACACACACTCCTATGGGTTATTTGGGGTCACCCGTTAACCTAATGTACATGTTTTCGGAATGTGGGAGGTACCCGGAGTACCCAAGTGCGGGAAAAACATACAAACTCAGCACAGAAAGACCCTGGGTTGCCCGGGAATCGAACCAAGACCTTCTTGCTCTGAGGCGACTGTGCCAAGCACTACGCCACCGCCCTATCTGAATCAAACATTATTTAAAAAAAGGTGTCCCAGTAACAGTGTGGTTTTATCAGCTAACTGTACTCTGGGCATTATTTGTCTGTCCTAGAATGAAACATGATCGTGTCCTGCTCAGTGAATGCATATGTCCAAGGATGTGGTTAAACAAGATTAACTAGCCTAGGCATGACAACTGACATTCTGTATATCATGTCACCTCCATGATTTGTTTGTGTGCGAGAAAAAGAGACATATAACACAATAGAGCTGATAGTTTAGGATTCATTGGTGTAATTAAAAGTGTCAGCTTCTTAATTTTACAAAAACTATTTGCTAAACATTATTCTACACAAAATATAGCAAATATCTCTACATTAATATGAGTTTGAATTTCTGTATTGTGACGTGTTTATAAAAGAGCTGTACAAATAAAGTTTTATTAAAGAAATTATTGCAAACAAATGCATAAGCAGCAAGCTGTGCGGCTTAATGTATTTTAGCATCAAATACTTTTACAGTTTTCTGCATTATTTTATAAATCAGTGTTATAAACTCACGCAGTCTGTTTAATGATCGTCTAATACAGCATTCTAAGGCGGTAATAAGAAAAACAGCATATAAGTAAAAAAAGCCTAAAAATGACCTGTCCTGCACTATCTTTTGATTCTTCTGCTTATAAAATTCATATTATATCAAAGAAAAATGATGTTGACATACCAATTACTGTAATATTGTGTTGCTGTTTTTTTTATTTTTTGCAACAAAACACATTTTATCAGTTTTGAAAAAATGTAGCATGTCAACCTATTAGTCAATGCCTAATCATACTATATGATAATAATATTATAAAGTATAGCATATAGATAATAATGTCATATAGTATTGCATATAGATAATATCAGTAAACCTATTTTTATTAGTCATTACATCATTTTAATTACAATGTAAAACTGCCCTGAGATTTTCTGAGACTACACAATAATTGTTTTATAATTTATAATAATGAAAATTATTTGTCATATATATTTTTCATAAGTTATCTTGAAAGTAATACTCCTATCCCATATTCACAGAACTCTTTTATTGATAGAAAAGCAACAGATATTTAAAAAAACATTCAAACAGTCAATCAGTATCAGTAAATCATTACAGATTCCCAATCACAATACTGATTTAAAAGAAGGAAAACGAATTCCAGAGTTGAAATACAGGGACACAGGTCATTTGTTCTCACCAGCCAGGCAGCTGAAGTGCCTAATTTGGCTGCCTTTTGTCCACACAGTCATTGACACTCAAATTACACATACCATATCCGACCTCCACTGCTGGGATTCCAACAGCCATGTTTTAAATGGGCTTTTTTTTACCTGCTCAGGGACGTTTACATTATTTTATAGCTGAATGTATATTCATAAAAAGAAAAAAGACAAAATAAGAGTTTACATTTACTGTATGTTATTTCTATTTCTTTGCACATATCCAAAGTAGTTTATTTATTTTGTGGTAAAGATCCTATAGGAGGATGTCCAAATTGTCCAAATTCTCTTGCTTAGAAAATTCATATTATATCAAAGAAAAACAGTATGGAGTGGTGCAGTATAAACACTAGCAACTCTCATACGTTTATTGCTCTTTTATTGGTTATAGTATTGAGCACATGGGATACTTCACTACTTATAAAGGTATGAGAGTTACTAGTGTTTATATTGCTCCACTCCATACTGTAGGATGAGAATCACAAAATGCTGTTTTAACAAAAAATCATTTTACTGTTATTAACTAAGCTTAGTATCCTGAAAATCAGGATATCAGTAAAAATAATTGCTTCAAAGGTCTATTTAGGGCAAAAGTAATTCTATTACACCACAAACCATGAGCAGTACAATAAGGCAAAACTGCGATGGACTGGCGACCTGTCCAGGGTATACTTTCACCCTATGTGCACTGCGAAAGGCTTCAGCAGAACCCTGACAGTTCAGCACATACAGACTGTTAGTAACTCTTACAACATATGGAACCTGTTCAGACAGAGTTTGCTAATCCCTGAGGCACAGAACTGCTGCAATACAGTGTCAACTTTTTCAGAGCTTGATATCTTTATTTAATCTCCTGTGCGATTATTATGAAGGACAGCTATGTTGTTCTTTTCACCTTACACTAGTATGGGATTAATTTGGGAGAAAACAATCTAGAAAATGTTTCCTCTTGATACTTTTTTACATCATCACTTTTTTACTATCAGTATTTCTGTAAGGGAAAAAGCTGGAAGAAATACATGTCTTCTTGCAAGACAGAACTTAATTAACCTGAAATGTACATTTTACTTCACTTCTGTATAGCCAATAAAGATCCTAGCATTTTTTGCTTCTGCAACAGCTTTACAGCCATATGCTGTAATCATGCAGCAATTGAGAAAAATGGCTAGTCCAGTAGTATTTATACAGACTGCATTTATACACACAGTGTTATTACATTACAATTGTGATAAAGTTAAAACAATGCTTTTTAGGTTCTTATATATATACGGGCGGCGCGGTGGCGAAGTGGTTAGCACCGTCGCCTCACAACAAGAAGGTCCTG
>JAOTQW010000022.1:5302698-5313645 GCA_026260075.1 Sisor rabdophorus
GGCAATCTGTCCAGGGTGTATCCCCTGCCTCTCGCCCTATGTGCGCTGGGATAGGACCCCTGATTCGGGAATAAGCGGGTAAAGAAGATGAATGAATGAATGACAATATGTTAGATGGTAAGTAAACCTTGTGGTAATCTGTTATATTTTACAGATATATAGAAATGCACAAACAGATGTGTTATTTCGCTTTGTCTTTTAATAATGGTATATAGGATATACAGTGTATAGGTGCATCTCCAAAAAATAGCATATCATTTGAAAAATCCAGTATGTTTACAAGTTACTTACTAAATAAGGTATATATTCTACACTCGCATGTAAACTAAAATGTTACAATAATTTTTTCTTTTATACTAACAGATTTCAAAACATAAGAATAGTTTGTGTCCACAATAAGCAATTTATGCTGTATAAATATTAAAACTTTTGCGGTAAGGTAAGTCCTCAGTACCGCAATCATAGGAAAGAATGCAGTTCTGATGGTTGTCCAAAACACACTTATTGACACCCTTTCTAAGGATGGTAATCAACAGAATATTATATAAAACATAGTCATGGAATGTTGTCTAAAAGGTCAAAGTGTGGTGGGAAAACGCTCACAAGCAATTGGAGTTAGGATTTTAGAGCATTTGTGTTTCCATTTGCTGACAATCTTTATGGAGATGCTTATTGCTTATTGACACCAAACCCCATATTACAGATGAACTTAAATACTGCTGTTAAAGCAACCTGGGCTTTTAAAACACCTCTGCAGTGCCACAGGCTGAACATCTCCATGTCATAAATAAATGTTTTTCAGAAATCGATTTTTTCTGTAGGCAGCAAGGTGTCTTAGTGGTTAGTGCTGTTGCCCGGGTTACTCCATATACTTGAGTAAACATTAGTGATTCTTAATTGGTGATTCTTAATAGCCCATATATGGGCGGCACAGTGGTGTAGTGGTTAGCACAGTCGCCACACAACAAGAAGGTCTTGGGTTCGATTCCAGGCCATTGGGCCTATCTGTGCAGAGTTTGCATGTTTTCTTGGTGCTTTGCATAGGTTTACTCCGGGTAGTCAGGGTTTCATCCACAGTCCAAAAATGTGTACATTATGTTGATTGGTAAATCTAAGTGAATGTAAGTTCACGTGGTTGTTCGTCTGATTGTTTCTGGCTGCGATGGACTTGTGATCTGTCCAGGGTGTTTCCCTGCCTCTTGCCCTATGTGCACTGGGATAGGATCCAGCAGACCCAGTCATCAGGAATAAGCGGGTATCGAAGATGAATAAATGAATAATTGTCCATAGTAATGAATGTGGCCTTGTGATGGATTGGAGACCTGCACAGGGTCCTGCATTTTCCCCCTAAGAGAGTTGGGATAAGCTCCAGAAAACCCCTTTGATCCTAAATTAAGAAATAAATGGGTATAGGAGATAAGAGAATGATGAATTTTTCTGTATTATGATGAATTTTTTTGATTATCTTAAAAAGAT
The DNA here is from genome assembly GCA_026260075.1 of Sisor rabdophorus. Taxonomy (NCBI): domain Eukaryota; kingdom Metazoa; phylum Chordata; class Actinopteri; order Siluriformes; family Sisoridae; genus Sisor; species Sisor rabdophorus. The sequence continues at coordinate 5,304,175 of JAOTQW010000022.1, forward strand.
TATTATTATGATGAGACAGTATTTTTATTTGTTTGCTTTCTATTAACATCTTTTTGGATGCACCTGTATTTATCACCATGATTTTGTTACCTACCTAAATGTATGCATCCAAGACTTGAACTACTTGGGAGTGTCTGCTTTGTGTACTAATACTGATACCTCCAGCATGTGACCCTTGTCAAATATTTCTCTTTCTTGTGATGGCCTCTTCAGAATTTGCTTAACTTTCTGGTCAAAATAGTTGCTTTCTATACTTCTTTTGGGGTGAGTTATGTCTGATGATATGTCTAGTTTCAGCTGATTTCCCAAGTCCACATGATCTCTGTATCCAGATTTGAGCGGGACTTTTTTTTTGGTCATGACGATGTTTGTCGCCTCCTCCTGGTCACTCTGTGTCAGAACATGAAGAAGCCAGCTGTTCTGGAGAGTTTGACTAGCTGTCAGTCTCACAGAGGGGTTCACTTCTAGCAGAGCACTTATCAAGTGTTTAGCGCCTGAAATACAAACAAAAACCTACAGTCATAATTTGGAAAATTTAATGTATCAAGTATCAGAGTTTAAGATTAACGTCACACCTTCAGACACATGATCCCAGTAAGGCGACAAAAAGTGGATCTCTCCTTTCTGGATAAGATGAAAGAGTTCCTCCTGATTGCGTTCTGGGCTGCGGAATGGTGGAAACCCACTAAGCAGCACAAACATGATTACACCCATCGCCCAAATATCCACAGCTACACCATATCCTACATGCAAACACATAGATGAGTACAGTACAGCTGTGTGGCAACAGTTTTGTGAAATATAGAAATGGGGAGCATGGTGGCATAGTATTTAGTATGGTCACCTCACAGCAGGTATAGAAGATGAATGAATATATATTAGTTTGGTTAAACTTACTCCTATGGACAATTAAGAATCACTTATCAATCTACTGTACATCTTTTTGCACGAAACCAGATAACCTGGAAGCGGAGGGAGAACATGCAAACTCTGCACAAAAAAAACCCAGGAATTGAACCCATGACTTCTTACTGTGAGGCGAATAAACTAACCACTACACCACAGTTGCACCCGCGAATTTGTTTAAAATGTAATTCAAAATATGACTTTTAAGTGATACAGACTCAGTGGTTAAGATGTTGAATCGATACCATGAGGGTGTTTAATTCCCAAAAGCTGCCAGTGCTGGAGTTCTGATCAATGCCCTTAACCCTCAATTGCTCTGTTGTATAGAAGAAAAGAATGTAAGTTGTTCTTTATAAGGGCGCTGCCAAATCAATAAATATTTACATACTTATTTGTGGAAATGAGTATGTAAATATGTATTGATGCAGGAGATTAAAATATCACGAAACCCTGGTCAAAAAATTCAGCAGTTTAGGGGGAAAAAGAACTTGCTTGTTAAAATGAATAGTTTTCTTGTTGTTAGTTTCTTGTTTGATTTTTGTTTAATGTTTAATTTAAATAAATAAATAAATAACAAGTTTTTCAGTTTAGATCACAAGCTTACTATTTACATTTACCACTTTACTTTTTATATTTGTTGTATGTGCCAAAACGCATTTCTATAACAGGCAGCTCAAAGAAGGGGATTTTCCAAGACTTTTTGAATGTTATTAAAAATTATATCAAGGAAAATTAAGTTTTGCTATAGTTTCAGAAATGTGCTTGGTTTTATTTAGGACCTAATGGTATAGTATTCCACAAGATTCGTTTATTTTCTATACCCAAATTATTCCCTAACTCAGGGTCACAGGAGTCTGCTGAAGCCTATCCAAAAGGACATAGGGTCAAGGTCAGGTATCCAGTCCATCGCTACATAGCACACACACACTCACACTGACTCCTATGGGCAATTTGGATTTACCAATCAACCTAATGTACATGTTTTTTGACTATGGGAGGAAATCGAAGTACCCAAAGTAAACCCACGCAAGTGTGACAAGAACATGTAATCTCTGCACGGAAAGGCCCTTTGCCCTGAAATCGAACCCGGAACCTTCTTGCTGTGAAGTGAACGTGCCAGTCACTATGCCAGTAGACGTCTAGCTGCCACCACGAATAACATTGTAACACTTTCAGCTAAAACTAAGGTATAGGGTAGCATCTCACCTGTCTCAGCAAGTATCTCAGGAGCAACATACGTAGGTGTGCCGCATACAGTAAAAACTGGCTCTGTCACTATCATAGCTAATCCAAAATCAGCCAGCTTTAGATTGATACTGCCATTGCTGTGTCTTTGCACCTTAAATTATTTTCAAGAAAAAAAAATAAATGTTGTGTAAAAATATGTATGTATACAGATGTTCTAGAAACATGCATCTACTCATTCCTCACAAGAAGGTTTTCAGGCTTAATGTCTCTGTGTATGATGCTCCTGTTATGGATGTACTCCAGAGCCTGACTGATGTCTTGAATCATCCTAGCTGCACAAAGCTCAGTAAATTTCCCACACTTTGCAATAGCATTAAACAGGTCACCACCAGACACCAGTTCCATTAACATGTAGACATGTGTGTCTGTTTGATGGGAGCGCAGTAGCTGCACTAGTCGTGGATGTGCAAGGCACTGCAGTAATGTTATTTCATTTTGTATCATATGGGTTCGGCCTTGTAGTTTGGCCTTGTCTACTATCTTCATGGCAAAGGTTTGGGTACAGCCACGCACTCTGCACTCGTGAACCACTGCAAAGTTTCCATCACCCACCACAACCCCAATGTCATAGCAGTGCTGAATCTTTTCCAGAGAGACCTGAGCACAATCAGGCGGGAGCTTCTCCCACAAGTCTTGTTCTAATAAGGTTTCCCTTTGGGACTGCAAATCTGGGGCTTTGATCTGGAGAAATTCTGGATCATTTTTCAGATCTTGTGGTTCAGTCTTCTTGATTTGGGATTTTTTTATGTGATCCTGAAAAAGAGGTGTGTTTTCTTCATTGTTAGACTTTTTTAATTTAGCAGACTTGTTTACGATTGGAGGAATAGGTGGACCAATTCCTCTACAGCTTCGACAATAAACTGGCTCCCTCTTCTCTGTCTTTCGCTCTTCTTTTGTCTGGGATTGGTGTGCTTTTCTGTCTTCCCTGTTAACTCGCTCTCCTCTCTCTCTTCTTCCCTTGTCTTTTTTTCTAACTTGTGCTCGGACTGGCTGCAAATGATTGGTTGGTGGTTGGATGGTAGCTGAATCAAGGGCTACATTTAAAATAGACTCCTCTTCAGCTAAATTATCATGAAAACCACTATCTGATTTAGCAGCTTTAGGTTTCAGGATCCGCTCCCACAAACTTAACAATCTGTCATGGTAGCTTGGACTGCCAGGATAAAGCTCCTGCAGAGCAGCGTGTACTTCACTGATATTTGGGCGTCTAAGTCCAAATGCCAGAAAGGCATTGCTAAAGTAAAAGAAATCCGAGAGGCTGTGTATCTCCTGCCCAGCAGGGCTGAAAAGGTGACGAACACGGCCTCTGTGCCAGCATGGAAAGCCAAGAGCTTCTGACACATCGGCCATCAACAGCTCAAACGTCTGTACAGCACGTCGGTTTAGCAGCAGAGAAATCTTACGCAGGTTTTGCTCACCACATGGATGAACCACTGTTACAATACGTGGTCGCACAGGACTTGCTTCTTCATGCCGTCCATGATAACCACTTGCTCTTCTTTGTACAGGCTCCTCAAACGTACATGAACCATTTCCAACCTTTTCCAAGGGCCTGTAGACTGCAGGACATCTCAGGAGTTTGGAGCCATCGGTGTATGAAGGCAGTTCATGACGAGGAGCAACATTCGGACACACAGGTAGTGTATTTCTTTTATCTAGAATGAGACATAATTATAGGTTTGTACACACTGTTTTAGGGTAAATCATGCCTGTTTTCTTGTTCTGTAAACTTTTTTAATCCTTTTCTGCAGGTATGTGTCTCATTTCAATGCATCTGAAAACAATTTTTTAAAAATCTGCTTAGGCTTTTCTAGCACTAGGGAATTAAGGAAGAAATTCAACATCAATAATTCAGAAAAGGTGCACTTCGAGACAGCTGAGCCAAGTGGATTCTCAAGTGGCGTCTCATGCTTTGAGAGAAAGGGAAAGGATCTAAAATCTGATTGAGACAGATCTGCTTACACTGGGCACAGAGCCATGACAGGAATAACAACTTTTTCTGGTTATATGTATTTTTATGCATTTTATGTGTAATCTTGCAAGAGATGGATAAATACCAAGACAAACTTAGCAACATTTATTTTCTAAATATTAGTAAGAGTTTTATACATTTTTAACAAATGTAGGTTTCAACAGAATATCTGCAGAAAAACCCAACATTATTTAAGTTTAGTACCTTTAGGAATTAAAAGTTTTATTATCCGTTTTATTATCCGTGCTGGTTACTGTTTCTAAAATCACACTCCTATTTTTTTCGTAAGTTACCTGCCACTTTCCATTTGGGCCCGGCTGCTTCTTGTACTAGGTTTCGGCTCCACATGCTGGCCTCCTTAAGTCAGTGCTCCAGGCTGCTGGAGATTGTTATATCCCAATAATTTAACCATGACGGAAGCGCAGAATCCACCGAAATCTTCGGTGACGATCTTCTTCCTAACCAATGACTAACTTAAAAACAGCCAGAATGCACAAGGCAGCTGAAGCAATGGTCCAGCGTGCAACGCTGCCAAATGAAGTAAGGAGTCATAAGGAGAGGGAGCATCTTTTGGCCGATCTACGAAGGCGCGATACCGGATACACTACATCCTGCTGCAACTCCGTCTCCGGGGTAACACACACACACACACACACACACACACACACACACACACACACGCACACACGCACGCACACAAACACTTGAATTCATTGAATTCTTGAATCCATACAAGCCAGAGGACAGGTCGCCAGTCCCTCACATATATATCTATGTACTGAACAACAAAATAAGTTAATTAATATTTTAATATTTCAATTTCAATACAAAGTTGGATAAATAAGCAAACAACTTTTACACAGAGGGGCCCCTCCCCAGGAATCAAGCTTCGGACCTTGTTGCTGTGAGGGGACACTAAGCCACTATGTCGCCCAACATACAAGAATAATATATTTTTTGTGCATTATAGGGAACACTTGGTTCATTTAGCTACAGTTTAAATGTTAAAAACCTTTAACTTTTGTCTTATAAATTAGTCCTGTAATTCTTAAGGCCTACACACAATGTTATTATGAAGATTCTGTCTTTCAATCTAAGTTGAAAAAAATTAAGCTTTCTTTTTTCCTTTTTTAAAACAGCCATTATTTGTGTGTTCAAATGTACAGATGAAATTCCTTTTAGATTCATTTTGGGAGTTTGTTGGTATATATTTCTATGGTTACTTCTTAAACAAGTGGATCCATTGTGTCTTTCTTTACTTTTCTCTGAACAGGACACATCTACATTTCATACTGGGCTTCATGATGTATCTATATGTCTGTAAGATGGTTTTTAAACTTGGCAAACTTGTTGGGGACAACAATTTAATTATATAAATTATTTTAGTGCCAGAATATGTAGAGAACACAGTTTGCAATGAGTCAAAACACATATAATTGAAGAACAAGAATGACAATAAAGATAAAGAATAACGTAAACAAACTGAAAAAGATATACGTAAATGTACATTCATTCATTCATCTTCTTTACCCGCTTATTCCCGAATCCGGGGTCAAGGGGGTCTTCTGGAGCCTATCCCAGCGCACATAGGGCGAGAGGCAGGGTGTTACACCCTGAACAGTCCAGTCCATCGCAGGGGTAAATGTACATTTACATTTAAAATTACAAATTAGAGTAAAAGTGTCATAAATTGTTAATGTTTGTATTAGCTTTGTTTAGTCCATTCCCTTGTATAAACGTAAGCTCTACCACTTAAAAAAAAAACCCTGGTTGCAGCTTAGTCGCCACAAACGAAATCGTTTTTGTTCATTCATCAGTTCATTTATTCTCCTTCTATACCCGCTTATTCCCTAATTTCTGCTCACGATGGTTTGATATCCCAGAGCACATAGGCGCAAGGCAGCGGTACACTCTGGACTGATCGCCAGTCCATCACAGGGCCACACACAACCACACACACACACACACACACACACACTCCTATAGGCATTTTAGAGTCTCCAATTAACCTAATGCACAAGCTTTTGGACTGTGGGAGAAAACCGAAGTACCCGGAGTAAAACCGCGGGTGAACGTACAGACCCCTTGCCCGGGAATGGAACCGCCACTCGTTTTTATTTATAATTTTTAAGATTATGTTGTGCGATTAAGTGACTTAACTCTGGTATTTCCCACACGTTTTCCCTATTCATAATACACGTGTGTAGCGTAAACTCATCATGCCATTATAAGTTAAAACACTTGCGCAGTTCAGGATAGCAGGTCAAGTGCAGACCTGAGTGCTGGCTTAGACTAAAATCCCACTATAGATCAGGTTTTATGTGAAACCTGATCTTTTTTATCTAATACCCCCCCCCCCTTCCCCGAGTTATTTATCTATGACCGTATCTTGCATTTCCTCCAGGGGGCGACGCACCTATTTCTATTTCATAAAAAGCAAGTCTATGAATAACAAGGACCTTTGATTCATAAACACCCAAAGCATACATGCATGCACAAACGTGTTCATATCATACACATACACACATATACACCATGTCAGTTTGGGTGCCTTGTGTGAGTTAATTAGCTGTCTTTTGATTTCGAAAATGAGTTTTACCTCTCACCTCTTTCTCTTCAGGTCATTTTTACACATGCTCTGTATTCTGGTCAGCAGCTGTTAGTGTCAAATGTCAAGCAGGTGAACTGAGTATTGAGACCCACTACTGTGTTAAATTGGATATCCTCATATTTTAAACAGCACAAGTATCTGTGTTAGAATATGGTGTAGAAGGCCATAACTAAACATGGGCACTAATCATCCTATTACATAAGATCACACGGTACACATTGTATTTACAGAAACATACTGTAGAATGTGCTCAACTACTGTGTGTGTGTGGGGGGGGGGGTGAACGATATTATATTGAATCATTTTATATTGAAATGTCAATATAAAATGACATTTTATTTAACATCATACTAAATAATTGTTACCTACTTTAATGAATAATAGCAAATGCTAAATTTCTATTTAAGCAAAAGAAAAAGATACATATCTATAGAAATCACAATCATTATTGCAACATTGACAAATATTTAACAACTGCAATTAATACACATAACATATACAACAAAACATAACTAAATGTGAAGTGTAGAAATTACAGCAATATATAATTTACAATTTTTAACCAGAACATAAAGTAAATCCAGCAGACTTTAGTATAGTGGATATGGGACTTAACCTGAAGGAAGGGAATGTACTGTATGTGTGTTTGGGCATTGTGTGCATGACAGATTATGGAACTGCTTCCACAGTTGTCTCCCCCAACTAATGGATCTGTGTAATGAAAACAGAGTCTTATTTCTTGTGTGGGTTTCCTCCGGGTACTCTGGTTTCCTCCCACAGTTCAAAAACATGTGCATTAGGTTGAGGTGACGTGAGTGCGTGTGGTTTTGTGTGCGGAACTGCGATGGACTGGCGACCTGTCCAGGGTGTACCCCCTGCCGTTCACCCTATGTGCGCTGGGATAGCACAATTGCCTCACAGCAAGAAGGTCCCAGGTTCGATTCCCAGACAAGGGGTCTTTCTGTGTGGAGTTCTTACAACCCCTTTTGAGCATGTTCTCCCCAAGCTTGCATAAGTTTGTTTTGGTGCGGGCACAAAAATTTATGAACAGAAAGGGGTCCTTGTGGTTAGCATGGTTGCCTCAAAACAAGAAGATCCTGGGTTCGAATCCCAGGCTTGGGGTCTTTCTGTGCAGAGTTTGCGTGAATGTGAGTGTGTGGTTGTCTGTATGTGACCCTGCAATGGACTGGCAACCTGTCCAGCGTGTACTCCCTGCCTCTTGCCCTAAGTGCCCAAAGTATAAAATATATTTTAATATTTAGTTTTGGCAAATGACACCTGTCCATAATTAAAATTTTCATAATTGTAATTCAAATATTTTTCTTGATGTTAAGTGCCATCTTTAAATCCTGTGCCTTAAATTATTATAACTACATCTTTAAAAAAAAACATACTTTTCAAGATGAAAGATTTTGCAAGTACTAATGTGACTGGACCACGGTGATAACCATGTCTTTTGATGTTATTGTATTTGCTGAATTTCTAAAATGGTTGAGAACATTAATCATTTTTATTTATGTCCAGTTGGACATGCAAATACTTTCATGTTGATTGATTTACCTTGATTCTGTTTGACCACATTAGACACCTTCTGACTATGAGAAGCGAACAAAACACATGTGCAGTCACACACATCTGATAATGATTTCTAAAGGAATGTTAGCCACAATAAATTATTCAGAGGCTTTAACTTAGACACTGAGGTATGAACACATTTCCATATGGTAAGTTACTTGCACTTTTACTAGTGTATAAAAGTAATGTCTATACAGGATAGAGTAGAGCAATAAGAAAGAGCTACAGGAGAATGAGTTAGCTGCATCCTTCTGCAAATTCAATGGCATCTTTGAGTGAAAGGACTTTAAGGTGTAATCTTACACCTGTTAAACTAATTACAAACTACCATTTCATTTCACCCAGCCAGATATTACCAAGGTGTGAAAGCAAGACTTTTCACAATCCTGTCATATTTACATATTTAAAAAGAGAAAGAGAGAGAATGGGTGAGACCAGTTTACTTCCTGTGCATTAGGCTGATTGGTGACTCTAAATTGTCCAAATTGAATGTGAGTGTGTGTGGTTGTTCATCTATGTGTGGCCCTGCGATGGACTGACGAACTGGTCAGGGTGTACCCCTTCCTATGTGCAATGGGATAGGCTTCAGCAGACCCCTGTGATCCCAAATAAAAAAATAGGCAGGTATAAATGAATGATTCACAAAACTATACATCTCTGGCCAATAGAAAAATTTACTGGCAGTTGAAAATTGATTAAACCAAATGTATCACCAAGAAGAGATGCTACAATCAAACCTGAAAAAAAGTATTTTAGATTCCAAAACAGTAACCAAAAGTCATGTAAAACATTAACAAGACTGAATAACATAACCGCAGACTGCTCTGAAACCCATGATGCATATCTAATTATAAAACCCCTCTAGAGTTGTTGTACATTACTGAAACTAAAAGCATGACAGTGACCCTTGAGTGTTATGCACAAAGCCCTGATCTTACCAACACTGAACACCTTTGGGATGAACTGGAACACCAACTAAATTTCAGACCTCTTTATATGATGTTAGTATCTGATCTTACTAATACTGGTGTAGCTGAATGAACCCAAAGCTCACACTCCGTCTATAAATTATAATGATTTTTATAGGATATAGGATAAATAGGACGGCGCGGTGGCGCAGTGGTTAGCACCGTTGCCTCACAACAAGAAGGTCCTGGGT
>JAOTQW010000022.1:5334242-5358718 GCA_026260075.1 Sisor rabdophorus
GTTTCCATGGAAACAGCTGCAGCAGAGAGCTTTGGGATTACTTGTGTGTGTGTGTGTAAAGGGCCCGTTGCATTTGTCTGCCCCTGTCCTAAATGGATGGCCGTGTTTTATTGGCCTTTTATGGGTCATTTTGCCTGAGCAGTCCACAGATGCTTGATTAGTTATGGTAAGGATAGATGTGTGACAAATCAATTTGAACCTTTTGAACAGTTTTACATATGGCTCCCACTGTCCAAAAACATGTACATAGGATTGTTTGTCTATCTGTGGTCGTGCGATGACCAGCGACCTGTCCAGGGTGTGCCTCCACCTACCGCCCATGTGTGCTCTGGGATAGGCTCTAGCAGACCGCCCCGCTATGAAATAAGCGGGTATATATATATATATATAACTGTGAAATGATACTGTATTTTCTGTTAATTCAGCAGTCATGTATTTGCAGCTGACACACTAGCACGTGGTGGACCATGCCTCTAATACTCTTTGTACAGTTACTTTAAGCCCCATTTCATTTTAACTGGCTAATCTACAAAACATCCCAAACAGCCTTGGTGACTAAACCTTCACCTGTTAATGAGAGCCAACAGTACAAGATGTTCCATTCTAGGCAAAATGCTGGGTCTGCTATGTAGGCCAGGTGTAGTCGGCACTTATTTTCAAAGAGTCTGCTTTAAGGAACCAGGGTGGAGGAGGTAATATTTGTATATGAGCGATAATAAATCATCCTGGCTACATCCTTATGTGTCTGTTCTTAAGACCAAACAATCTAAAATATTCAAATGTGGACATGTAGTAAAGTCAGAGTTAAATTTTTTTTTCTAAGATGTTTGAGTCAAACAGCTTTAAAACATCATTATTATTTTACATTTTGAAAGATAACAGCACTTTTAATAACTGGAACACTTTTAAGTGCACAAGTTTGCATTTACACTTACAGCATTTGGCAAACACAGATATCCAAAGTGACTTACATTCATCTCTTTTATACAACTGAGCAATTGAGGGGTTTTGGGGTCTTGCTCAGGGGCCCAGCAGTGGTAACTTGGTGGTGCTGGGACTCAAGCTACAAACCGAGCTACCACTTTTAATGACTAATGACACTTGTTATCAGGGTACTACTAATAATTTTAGGTAGGCCTTATGAAAGAATATAAGGTCAGGCCCCTACCACACCCATTCAGCACCAAAAAGTTAAATAATAAAATCTCTCGTCCCAGATCACACTGTCTTTCCAATAACCTGTCTAAATTTAATTTTGCTGCTCAAAACTCACTTGTTTTTAGTAAATGTAAGCTCCCTTTAAACTGCTGTTTATTCTGTCTTATGTTACTGGATGTCCAATGTCTTTGAGTGTTGGATTGTGAGTTTATAAATAAACTTAATAATTAAAATTTTTTATTATTTATTAATTCATCTTCTATACCCGCTTATTACCGTTCTCAGGGTCACGGGGGTCTGCTTATCCCAGCGCACATAGGGCAAGAGGCAGGGGTACGCCTTGGATAGGTCGCCAGACCATCGCAGGGTCTCACACACACACTCCCTCCTATGGGCAATATAGAATTACTAATCAAACTAATGCACATGTTTTTGGACTGTGAGAGGAAACTGGAGTACCCGGAGGAAACCCACGCAACCCAGGACCTGTTTAATATAATTTAATAATTATTATTACAACTGGGGGTCCACAAAGGGCACAAGCCTAATTTTTATTTATATTAAAAGATTTGTTTAGGCATTTTGTCTTGTGATACGACAGACGAAGATAAAATGAGAGGATAGAGCCAGAGAAAGGGGGACCGGAAAGCACCCGTGTCAGAATCAATCATGGATCACCGAAGCGCAACTTCGCATGTGGGTGCTGGCTCCTTAACCAGGGCACCGGCTAGATTTTTCCTGTTGACTGATTTTTAACTGTTGTTGTTTATAGTCAGTTAGTGTTGTTATGTGCTCTCTGATCTAATTCTTATTTTGTGTTCGTAATGTTATGCATGTGTGTGTTTGTAGCTGGCTGTGCTGCAGAGGCAGGTGTTCGATTTCCTGGGCTATCAATGGGCTCCCATCCTGGCAAACTTTCTTCACATTCTGGCTGTTATTTTGGGAGTGTTTGGCACAGTGCAGGTCCGCTCAAGATACCTTATACTGGTAAGTTTACATTGCATATTGAATGTTGTCTGAGGAGTTAATTTAATAAAAATCAGTCATTATTAATGTTTTACTTGTACTGCTATAAATCCGTGTTTTAAGTTATTTTTCTCATTTCATTTGTGTGTACAGTACGCGGTGTGGTTGGTGGTCTGGGTTGGATGGAATGCTTTCATAATCTGTTTCTACCTGGAGGTGGGCCACTTGTCCCAGGTAATTAAAAGAAGAGTATTAAGATCAGTTATTATGGCTTATTATCTGTGTGAGTTACTAAAGAAGTCTTCAAGTGTCAAAAAACTAAAACACGCAAGTAAATTAAGTCTTTAAACAGACTTCGAAATTTTAGAACATGAAATTGATTGACTGTGAAAATAGTTACTCACTTATGCCAATAAATAAGTGCTCTTGTGTTCTTCCTAACAGTAATTAAGCCAAGAACACTGTACAGCTTCAGGTACAGACACTATCATAAAAGCTATCATGAATGAAAACAGGTCATGTTTTCTAGCTGATAAAAAAATGTGAAAAAGTGAGATAAACTGTGGGTAAAAGACCACTGGGAATAGCTACCAAATCACAGCCACAATGCTATGAGTATATTAAGTTTCAATGGTGCGTGAACAGTTAAGAGCTTAAGGTTTTTTATTTGAAGAAAGTGCTAATTTCCTACAAGACATTTAATAATCTAAAAGGAATTATTATATAAAGTAATAACCAGTTTCTGCTAAGATGCATACTGCATCCGAGGGCAGTGCAGGAAGAAAAAGAAAAGGAAAGCACGACTGGACTGGACACAACCCACTGTGATTGACAGGCGAGAGATAATGTCAGCATCCCTAAAAAACAGCCAGTTTAGCTTCCTTGGCTTACAGCCGTGGTGGGTTGATGTGTGTGCATAACATTGGTTTCAGTATATATTGGGATTTATGACATTTGGCGAATATTTTTATCATCAGTAACTTACAGGTTCATTCATGCATCTAAGCTAATTTAGGCTTTAGAGCATTGCTCAATAACTTGGTGGTCCTGGGATTTAAACACACAACCCTGAATTATTCTGAAACTATTTCATTTATTATACATTTGGCTTCACAACAAGAAGGTCCTGGGTTCGAATCCCAGGCATGGGGTCTTTTTGTGTGGAGTTTGCATGTCCTCCCCATGCTTGCCCATAGGAGTGAGTGTGAGTGGTTGTTTGTCTATGTTTGGCCCTTTGATGAACTGGCAACCTGTACAAGGTGTACCCCTGCCTCCATCCCTATGTGCGCTGTGATAGGCTCCAGCAAACCCTGAGTGAAGGGAATAAGTAGGTATAGAAGATGAATGAATAAATTAGGCAAGATACTTACAGCTCCAAAATATTTTGTTTTACCAAGAGGTAAAATTAATGTGTTAAATGTTTCCTTTTTGAATGCAAGATTTGTTTTTATTTCATTTTTCTACTGAGCAGACCAGATTGACCAATTTCAAAGACCATTTCTTTGTAAGACATTTATTTGTTTAACAGTGCCTGGTGTTTTTTCCCCCCACATCTGTGTACAGGATCGAGATTTTCTGATGACATTTAATACCTCTTTACATCGTTCCTGGTGGATGGAGAATGGCCCTGGTTGCTTAGTTACAACAGTACCTGACTCCTTATTGGCTCCACAAGACCATCACGTGATCACGGTCAGTGGCTGCCTGCTAGACTACCAGTACATAGAGGTGGTCAGTTCTGCCCTCCAAGTGTTCCTTGCAGTAAGTGTTTTTCTCTCCACTTTGTCATAAAAAAATGAAGTAAAATACTAATATGAACTATAGACTTATAAATGATAAACAGTCAATATTATTTTAATAGTAATATAGTATGCCAAATTAATTAAATGTGTATTTTTTATATTTGGTAAATAAATAAGTAGATGTTTTTTTTTAATGCCTAATGCTATTCTGCATTTTTGTGTGTTTCGATTTGTTTTAGCTTTTTGGCTTTGTATACGCCTGCTATGTTAGCAAAGTCTTCCTAGATGATGAGGACAGCTGTAAGTATGGTGTATGGTTCTAAATGCACTTTCCCTACACCCCGCCCGCAATGCTTTTGTAATTTTATAACTCTTGCGTGTCACAGTTGATTTCATCGGCGGGTTCGACTCATATGGGTATCAGCCACCACAAAAGAGTTCCCATCTTCAACTGCAGCCTCTTTACACGTAGGTAACTTTATAATTAATATGGAATATTTTATTTTAGGGCATTTGTTTGCAGAGGTAAACAAAGCAAGAGGTAGGCCCAGAAAGGACCTGAGCTGGAAATCAAACCCAGGTCCTCGGAGCGCAACAACTTAAGCATGAGGGTTTTGCCGCTGGCAAATATGGGAAATTTAATTTTATTTCCAGTTTGAAGCCAATCATCAGCATTTGGAAAAGTTTTTTTTACTAAGTCTTAAGCAGAAATAGTAACAAAAACTGCTTCAGCACCACCAAGTCCGCCATTGTTGGGTTCTTAAGCAAGATACTTAACACTTAATGCTCTAGGGGCGCTGAGACCAACTTATTAAGATGGGATGTGCGAAGAAATAATTTTTTATTGTGCTATAGTATATATGACAAATACTTTAATTGTTTGTTTAAATGACAACCCAATTAACAAATGTTTAGTTAAGAGAAAAATATTTTAAAAGGCATACCAAAACCATGATGTTTCAATAATATTGAAATAATAATAAAATTAAAACCTGTGGATGTTAAAGCCCCCCCAGAAGAAAAATTTTATTGTGTTATTATACCTTTCATTCTGCGGTTATTATTAACTCATTAAGTGATATAAACAATAATATGTGTTAAAAATGTCTGTTGTTATCTTTATAGTTTTTATGCATTTAAATATAATCAAATAATAAACCATAAATAGCCGCAAAAAATTGTCATTTGTTTTTTTTACACCAATACTTGTTGCATGTTTAAATACTTTAATTTAGCTAGGGTTAAAATCTAACTCATGTCTAATTTACTCTGGTTTTCTCTGTTTAGAGCTGGATAAGAAGACTGGACACTCCCAAATGAGAACTTTACAGAGAGGCCATTCTGTGCATTGTGGGTTACAGTATATAGTTCTTCAAAATTGTCTGATTAAACTGTCTCCCTCTGCTGGCAGAAAAATAAATTGCAGCACAGACACTCCGCATTCAGCAAGTCACTGTGAGAGAAAGGCTGGTGAAAGCTTGTACTGCCACATTATGTCTTGTATTTTTCTGTGTACTAGGGGATTTAAAGTGCACAAACTATTTAGCAGATTTGATACACATAGTTATGATTTATTCCACAGTAAGCAGCTCGATTTCGAAGCCATAGAGCATTGCGGTTGACTGCTCTGACTAGATTGTGCCTCCATTGTATGGTTTGAGCCCATTTAATTTTTTTCATATCATATTTTTAGTGTTAAATGGTTTTTTTCCCCCATCAGAAACAGTGTAAATTTGCCCATTGCCTGTGGGGGAGGGTGATTATCCAGGCAAACCAGTAACTGACATTGCCATTGTTTTGCCTATTTGCCTAGGCATAGTGGGGGAAATTTTAGGACTCCGATCCTTTTGCCATGTGTGCATTTGTGTGTATGTTTAGTGTTATTTGCAAGGAGGATAACATTTGACCCAGGTAACCTTTCAACTCTTTTCTGAGCTGTTTATTCAGCCCCAGTATGTGTGTGTGAGACAGAGCGGAAGAATGAACTTTTTTCTTTGCTTTATACAATGAATTAAGCCAATACAGTGTAATGTTTTAGGTAAAATTTTTAGATTGGCTAGTTGTGTAGTGGGGGAATGTCTTAGGATTTTCTGCATGTAAATGTCAGAAATGTAGAGAGGATGTACATTAGTGTGTTCCTCACTTGAATGTGCATATGTGTATGGGTGAGTGGACTTAAAGTATGTTCTGGTCTACTCTAGTTTGAATGTAAGTAGCCATAATTGTCTATTTGTAAACCACTTTGCACTGAATATATATCTATATATTCATGTACATGGCTGAGGTTGGGGTAACAAGACTGTGAGAGTTGTTAAGACAAATAAACTCTTTTTAGAATATTTCATATTTGTAGGTGTTTCTTCGAAATCTTGCCTGTGGTTTGATTGAATTATGTTTTATATAACTGGATTCCCAGAATGTATACAAGGATGACCATTAAGATAACAAGTGGGAAGAGGTGGCTTAGCGGTTAAGGTGTTGGACTGATACCAGAAAGATCAGGTTCGAATCCCATCACTTATCAAGCCACCATGGTGGCCGCCCGAGAAAGGCCCTTAACCCCAATAGCTTAGTTGTGTAAAAAAAGATGAATGTATGTCACTCTGAATAAGGACATCTGCAAAATGCTGTAAATGTTAATGACAACGTGTACAATACATTTTGAGCAACTAAAATAGGTCCAGCTAATGATTTTAACAATATTTTCTAAACTAAAAATCTAGGAAATAAAATCACCTGTTTTATTTTGCTAACTGAAAACACCCTCGGAGGTTAAAACCCTCACCGTATAAGCCATAAATCCTTATACATTTTTTTTGCTGTAAAATACATTAAAAAGCATGGAAAAGCATTTTCCTTTATTTAGTATCAATTTAGTATCACCTATCAACCTACATATACATGTTTTTGGACTGTTGGAGGAAACCAGAGTACCACAGTAACTCCACACAGAAAGACCCCTTGCCTTAGAATCGAACCCGGACTGCTCGTTTTTATTTTTATTCACTTATTCCCTAAATTATGGTCACAGGCGTCTGCTGAAGCCTATACCAGCACACATAGGGTGAGAGGCAGGGATACACCTTGGACAGGTCGCCAGTCCATCGCAGGGCCAAACCTAGACAAACAACCACAGATGCTCACATTCACCCCAATGTGCAATTTATAGAATTCACCAATTCACTTAATGTACATGTTTTGGGCTGTGGGAGGAAACCCGGAGTACCAGGAGAGGCAGCTTGGTGGTGCTGAGAATGAAATCTATGATCCTTTAATTAGTAGTCCAACACCTTAAGACTCATTTGCCTACAAATGAAATATCAGTTGAGGTTAAATATCTTTTTTCAATTTAATTTTAAAAAATTTGCTCTTTACAGTTAACAGCAACAACAATAAAATGGTATAATCCATTTATCTGTTTTATCGGGACATAATCAAGCGCTTATCTCGTATACTTTTGTTTAGCTATTTGGTTAATGGGCCACATTGCTTCCTCTTTCTGTACTAAATAAAGCAGTACATTCGGTAATACCTGATCCACTAAACTTTAACTAAAAATCAAAGTTGTAATAATTGTTATAAGTGACCTTTTTTAAAAAAAGAAATACTTTCTGTTTTTACGATGTTATGCAGACTTCACCATAACAAAAGACGGCCGCTGGGGCAGGGTGGTGTTTGTGTGTTTCGGAGGGAGTCTTACACATTTACGGCGATTAAGTAGTTTTAAAGTCAGTACGCTGGTTAGTATCGAGAAGGGTAGCTGGGTTTACGATAAGCCCGGTTATAATGCTCTATACACCGCGATATTAGTCAGTTTACAACATATGCCGTGTATTTTCTTGATAACAAAGGACTAAACGCGCGACACTCCCCTCGTCGCGCACGTTCCTTTTCGTTCTTACCCATGATGCCTTGCGATCGCCTGCTTGGAGCGAGCCGCCATGTTGTTGGTGTGAAAACTAGGGAGCAGCAGAAAACCGGGGCTGAAATCCGTCATCATCCGCATTCTCCACCTGTAAGTAAGACAATTTGGTATATTTACAGGGTCGCGTAGATTTGTTTTATCGTTTCGCGCGGTTATTTGTGAAAATTAACGTTGTTAAGGGAGGATTCGAAGCGCGATATTTGGAGGTGTCGCCTCCCCCTCTTCCCTCCGGTTCGCTCCTACTGTTGTGCCGCTCTTCCTGTCCAGACATCTCGGGCCTTTTGTTAGCCACAGAAGGACCTGTAGCAGAGCGCCTAGACAGCTGTTCGGGTCTTGTTTGAAACCATAATTATTGTTCAATTTGGAAGTTTTTTTCGAGACTTTTTTTGCGTCACAGCTTCGTCCTTTTTCTCTGTAAGTAGCACGTTTATAGACTAAGAGGAGGAGGAGGAAGGGGGGGCAGGCCGTGTATTATTAGACGGATTCTCCAAAAACGCCTCGAAACATTGTTTCAGGACTTCGCATCTCCTTAGACTTGTTTTTGTCCCGGTAACAAAATGTGTAATGAATGTTTTTATATTAACAGGTTTTACAGGGTAACATTTTTTTCAGCGCGCAGCCGAGGTTGCTATGTGCCGTGTTTTTTGCCTGGCAGCTAAACACTAGCGTTAGCTGTCGAGTTTGTTTGGTGAGGTTTGACAAAGACGCTCGCGTATTACCGTGTGTGTTTGGATCTTTTTAAACACCCAACGTAATCAACAATATTCTAAATGTTAGGTTATTTTGTTAAAAAAAGTTTAACCGCGTTTAATGGATAATGGTTAACTCCGTTGTGGTTTCAGTATCTACTTCCGGGAGGGTTTTTTTGGGGGGGGGAAACGCACACCGACCTTTCGGCGTTGTTTTCGTTGTGCCTTTTCCCTCTACGCGTTTGTTTTTTTTTTTGTTCACGTGTTCGTACTTTAAACAAACTGTAGTAACCAAATCAACGCTTTCGCGCTGTTACTTTTTTTTTTAAAAGATAGAAATATTTCCGGCAACGACTACATCTACCTGCCAGTTCTTCATATAAAAAAATGATCTGTTAAATAGTGTATACTTGTAACATCCTGAAAAAGAATAGCGGCACTCATTTTTGCCTGTATGTTCTAGGATTGTTGTTACGTCTTTCATGCCCACTTCTTTTTGCACAGCATTGCGTCAGGCACAGTATTGTAGCAACAATATTACCACGTTTGTAATCTTATTTATATAGCTGTGATTTACAGTTACATTAAACTGGTTGTACTCTTAATTTTTGATTACGTTACTTACTGTTAGTTTCTAAAAAAAGGTAACCAACATTCCAAATATAAACCGTGTTCACCGTCAAATATCTGTATTTATGGGTGTTTAAAAAAAAAACCCTTCCCCCCTCTATTACTGTTTCATTTTTAATTTTGGCTGTGGTGTGTGAGCTGTGATAGGTTTTGAAGATTGGTTGCTAGAGTTTGTATTTTAGCTTTCGCTTTATTTGCAGAGTAAAACGAGTTTTTTAAAGCTGAGTTTTTGTTTAAAATGTAACTTGCAGATTATTGTTTCTGATAATGTTCTCCAGCGTGTGTATTTTGTGCTAAACATGTAATAGTTCCAAGTTCTTTAGCATATGAGTCATCAGGTTGACCTTTACCCCCTTTCTTGTGTGTATGCAATGCCTTAGGATGATGGGTTAAGAAAGTGGTGTGTAGTGAAACTCAACAGTTGGGTCCTCGATCTCCCTCCCCTCAGACTCGTTTGCTTCTGTTCAAGGAAAATTTTTTTAAAATGTATTGCTGTCACTGCTTTTGGTTATGACAGCATTAAAATTTTGTTTTGTTTTACACATTAGGCCATTGTGTGCCTTTAAACTTAGCCCTTTGACAGGCACAGTTATCCAGAGCAACTTAAGTGAGGTAGATAAACTGCTTTTACCAGTTTATCTTGAGTATTCTAAAATGGTTCCAGCATATCAGAATATAAGCAAGATTTTTTTTCTTGTTCAGTGAACATTACACGTTTCACGTGTCATCTTTTTGTTTGTCAGCCTATTTTCTGGCATAAACATACACATACTGCTTAAATCAAAGTTTCTGGTGTCCACTTCAAGGACCCCCTCAAATATAGCAAAATTTGTTTTAACTATTTATTAATTAACCTGCTGCTACATCTATCAAAGATTAAAAGAGGGGGATTAGATGGTTAATCCTTAACTTTAGATACAGGAAATGCTTTCAATAAAAAAAATCACTGAACACTTGAGTTTTTTCTAAAGCCATGAAGGAAAACAAAAACACAGCCTGTTATTAGTGTTGTGCAGTAACAGTGAGTCACAACAGTGAGCAATGGGTTTGTTTTTGAAACCTTTTTTTCATGCTTCATGTTTGGTCAGTAATTAAAGCCAGCTTAGTTAACCATCAGAGTCTTAGGGTCACTGGTTAGCTTCTCCTTTTGTAAAAACTGCCACACTTGTTCTATATGGCAGGAACCTGTAGAGGAAAATCCAACTATTTGTGTAACAGAAGTCACACATTTATTAAAGTTGAGGAAATGATAGAATTGCCGTAGTTTAGAAATGTCAGCCCTGAGTAGAGTGTCCATCCTTTACACTCCTTTCAGGCACAGTTAAGTAATGGAACAAAAGCAGAGGTGAAATTTGTCAAGTTGTTGAACAGAATTTGTGTATACAGGTTGTTTTAAGTTCTTTGCAACAGAAAACAAATCAAAAAATGTAAAATTACACTGATTAGATTAAAGCGTTAACCGAGGCAAACACAGAATATTTTTACGGAGAATTGATACTGTGTATTATATTGTATGATTTGAAATATACATTTTCTCGGTTAGCCACCTTGAACCCAGACACAAGCACTTTCTCATAATACATCTTATCTATTTTTTGCCTGTAAGTACGGCAAACTTTTAAGTACCATGTCATTTTTTGTTCTATTTTCTTAGCCATTTTGATGTGACTATAGATGCAGAACATGCTACTGTTATGATTACATTGTAAGTGTTGCTAAGCAGTACTTATTTATTGCTAAACTGTTTATCAAGATTAAGTTTTACAATCAAAAGGTTTTAGAAGGTCAAAATTGCTAATTGTTTTTCGAGTTGATTTTTGCAAAGTCACTATCACTCAAGCCACGCTTAAAAAAACAGTTCAAGTTTCTTAATTTGGTTTCTTTTCTTTAAAAAAAATAAATAAAATATGTTAAACCTGCACTAAACAAATTTTCAATTTAGGTAGGTGTCTTTAATAAACTGCTAGTTTTGCAAGTTTAACAGTAAAAAAGGTATAGTCTAAATTTTGAAATTATTTTAGGCACCATCATGTTTACTCAGTACTTTATTCTATAGCACTAAATGAATCCCTAAATGAATAACTAAGCCATATTGTTACTTGTATCTTTTTTATTTAGGTCTAAATAAATGAGTTTGGATTGGATTGGATTGGCTTGGAACTTGCCATAGCAACAAATTCCACTGCATGTCACAATTTAGATGTGTGGACAAATATTTAAAAAATTTCTGCAATTGACATCACCTCACATCTATATAAAAAAAATAATTTTTCAGATTTAATAACAGGAACATTAAGTAAGTGTGCACTTAAAAATTCATTGAAAAAAAAATTCATTCACTAATTGTTTTTCCATTCTTTTTGTTTTTGACAAATCCAGCCTTTCTCTCTCATATGCAGTTACTTCAGGGCTGACAAAATGTACAATTCCTGGTAGGCACTCAAGTTTTTTGTTAGTAATGACTTAAAGGACAAATTGGTGCTAAACAGATCCGAAACATTACTGACAAATAGCACGTAACTGTTGCATGTCTAATATACACAGAGTAAAAATTTATGGCTAACAGCTTATTCCACTGTAACAATTTAACATTATACAAACATTAAACATTATACCTCCCAGCCTTAATATGTGCCCATTCTCTTTTGATAGATCCTCTTTCTTTTGGAGTGTGGACAGTTTGTTAAACTGAAAATGCATTGTAAGAGAAAATCTACAGATTGTGATATGAAATACAGGTTACCTGCTTGTTAAAGTGGATTATTAGAATAAACAGCCTGGGGAGGGGGTGTGCTCCTAGATTTTGTTGTCTGTCGTGTTATAAGGTAATGACAAATTTTAATAAGCTTTTAATTTAGGGGAGATTGACACAGGGCGCCTTAAAACGTGGAAAAAACCCCAACAGGTACAGTTTTTCTACTTTAGTTGCTTGTTCTCTTGTGGCATATGCCATTTGGAAAAAGCAACATGGCAATTGTCTCCTTTTGCTCTTCCAATTTACTGCCCAGTTTTTAGCCTAACTGAAAATGTAAACTGATTGGATGTTTCCTGGTGCACTTGTGGGGCTATAAAACCATTTGAAATGTCCTCTTTGTGTAGCATATTTGTTTTAACGTATTTAATATTAACCCGATTGCTCCATGTCACTTTATTCGCGTCCGGTTACTGCCTCATTTGAAATAAAAATATAAAGGGCGAAAGATGTGATGTTTGATTTGCCCCTAGTAAATACAATCCAAAATGTATACTATACTTTTTATTAAAAGAGCATCATGAATGTAACCAAAAACTAATGCAATTTTAAGTTGTCTTTTTAATTTCCTTATAAAAGAGAATTTACATGCATATTAATAAATAACATTTATGTGAAATGCTTTTTACCTGAGGTAATTCAAGATGTCTATAGACTCTGCTTTTTAGAGAGGGTGGCTTCATATACATTTCATAAATGTCATTATTGCTTTGGTCTTTTAACTGCTTATACCAAGAAACAATGAAGGCTGCTGACTCTGGCTTGGCTCTGAGCTCTGGTTAACTGGTTTTCTTTTTTTTTTCTTATCTCCTTTAAACTGGCCATGCTTGACTGGGTGATAGTATTTTAAGTATCACATTAGGTTTGCTGTACTAAATGTTTTAATGGTTGTTTTCCACCACAACACATTTGGTGTTACAAAAAGCACAAACTCCCCCCCCACACTGCCAAAATATGTTGACAATTGTTATTATTTTTACATGCAGCTGTGATCATTAAAAAAACTTGGCTGGTCAATCAATGCATCTTTACCTTTAGTTACTGTTGTTGAATAAACCAGTTACAAAACAGCTGCCATTTAATAGCCTTCATGCATATTGTGTTTTAGTGTATACAAACCCATGTTTTATGGGTACTTGGAAGATTTTTTTGTTGTTGTTTACAAACAATTTATCTGTACAGCACATAAAATGTTTGGCTTCAGTGGCCTTGTTTAACAGATCTGGCTTTCCTTTAATTTCTCCCTCTTTAAATCAATAATAAATTACTAAATGGTTGTGGTAGATAAAAAGCATAAGCAGTTTCTTTTAGCAAGTTTTCTGCAGGATTTGACCACAGTTTAACAGTAAATCCATTAATTGCTCTGCATTCTGAATAGCATGACAGGCGAGTATGAGCAGTGCTTCAAATTATCCACTATTATCGTAATTTTGTTGAAGGAGCTTTGTTTTCAAAATTATCTGCTAAATAGGCTTATTCCAAATCTGTCTACAATTATACTTAGTTTTAGTGTCTGTAATGCTTAAGAAAGGTCCTTGTATAATTACATTTTTGTATATAATTTAGGCATCTTTTATCCCCTGTAATGTATTGTACATTTATCTATCACACATTTTAATACTGTTCAACTTTGTTAAATCTTTAAAATTATACCTGCTTAAACCAATTTGTAAATTTTCTTATATTTAAAATTAGTGTCTGACAGCTTTATTTGTATAGCATTTTTGTATATATTTTATACACATCGTGAAAGATTTTGTATTTCATTTGTGTTTTACACTTCTCACTGAAAAACTGACTGTGGTTAGGAAATTGTTCCATGATTCTTTCTATTTGAGTTTTTGTAAACTTGGACAATTAAGTACTACAACTAGCAATTAAGTTTAGTTTGTTTCCACAAATGTATTTGTCAATACTACTTTTATAAAATGTAATTTTATTTATATTTTTCCAGGGTCTGGTGGAATGAGCGTAGCGTGCTTGTTGAAGAGAAAAGCTGTGCTCTGGCAGGATTCGTTCAGCCCCCACCTCAGACTGCCTCCGCCTGACAGGCCATTACCTAATATGCCTGTGGTGCTGAGTCCCGCGGGCCACGCCCCTCAGCCCGGCCCTGCTCCACAAGCGCCTCCCCCTACACAGGGGGCAGGGCGTTCACAAGATGATGCCATGGTAGATTACTTTTTTCAGCGTCAACATGGCGAGCAACCTGGGTACAACAATGGCAAACACCGCTGGCCTACTGGAGATAACATGCATGCTGACAACCAGGTTAGAACTTTTGCACAGTACACAATTATTTGTAGGCACATCTAAGGTGTTTGGATTCAATTGATTTTTACATTAATGTCTGTTCTTCGTTTGTGTGTGTATGTATGTCTCAGGTGCGGTCAATGGATGAACTTAACCATGATTTTCAGGCGCTCGCACTAGAGAGTAGAGTCATGGGAGAGGTCAGTTCATATAATTAATCCTTTCACTCCCTATTATATTATTGTCTTTGTAAAATTTCACTATACCCCTTTTATGTTTAACTTGGGTTTTATTACTTACTTTTCCCAACAGCAGCTTCTTACTGGAAAAAAATTTTGGGAATCTGATGATTCAGGGAAAGATGGACCAAAAGGGATATTTCTGGACCAGTGGCGAGACAGTGCATGGGGAGCATCTGGTAATTACTGTGTGCTAACATGTCTGATTAATTAGGAGAATTTTAAACCTAAGTTTGATTAATCTTTTTGTCTGTATAATTAACAGATCATTCAGTGTCCCAGCCGATCATGGTGCAGCGCCGGCCAGGTCAGGGCTTTCATGGCGTTGGTGAGGCAGGGTCTGTGCTTTCTCCCCGTTCTGAGAGTGGTGGTCTGGGTGTTTCTATGGTGGAATATGTTCTAAGTTCGTCCCCTGCTGAGAAACTTGACTCTTGTCTACGTAAAGGAGCTTTTGTGGGTGTCCTCACACTTCCATTACTTTTATTGCTAGTTCTACTTCAAGGTTCATAACTTCTTGATTAATTAATACGATTAACCACTGTTTTGTTTTTTTTTTTATTAGGGAGCAAGAGATTCAGAAGCCGATGATGCTGACAAGCGATCAGAAGCAAAACCAAAAACAACATTTGACCCAGAAAGAAAAGAATTAAAAGAATCTGAACCTGATCCTATGGACAACCCTAACGGGCTGCCCAGTCAAAATGGTCTTGATGTTGATGTAAAGGACTTCAGGTACATGTACAACCCAATCTGTGCTCTTAAAGTATTACAGGGCATACATATATGTGGGTAAAAAAACTTAAGCAAGGTTACGTTACGTTTGTTTCAGCCGTACACCTGGTAATTGTCCTCCCACTGGTCCTGAGGTGGAATTGGGTGCTGAAATGTCTGGGGGAGCAGGACCAAAACCAGCTGAAGAGTTTTCAAATGTTGAGCCACAGAACGTGACCCTTGACCCTATGGAATCTGTTTCCATGGAGACTTTGCAGTTTGATTACACTGGCAGCCAGCTGCCTCTTGATTCCACAGCAGCTACTGTTGGTCTTTTTGATTACAACTCTCCTCAGCAGGTAGGTTTTTCTTGGCAAACACCACATTTAATACTGGTACTAAAACTAGATACAGTGGTGGTTAACACTGTATTAACAATAAAAACTTTATTTGAAAAAAAAATAATAATTTGGCAGAACAAAACTTTGTGGCAAAACCCTTGTTAGCAATCACAAAGGTCAAGATTTTAGTTGGCCTCCGGGTTTGCACTCACCTTAGGATGGATATTGTTCTACTCTTCTTTGAGGCCGTCTTTTTTTGAAGACCTTAATGTGTTTTTTGCCACTACTTTGTTACCATGGCTGTTTGTTTGCTCATTGTTATGCTGAAATACCCATTTTCAATTTCCTGGCTGAGGAAATGCGTTTTTTCCCCAAGATTTGACAGTTCATGATTCTGCTTATTGATTCTTTGATGCAGTGAAGTGGTTGTGCCCCTTTAGCAGGGGGGACATTCCCAAAGCATTATGTTTCCACCTTAGTGTTTCGATGACTGGGTTGGTGTTTTTGTGGTCATTTCTCCTTCTCCAAACAGGTGGAGTCGAGTTGAAGCCTAAGAGCTTGAATTTGGTATTATCTAACAGCAACACTTTAACCCAGTTCTAAATCATTTAGACAGTCATGAGCCTGGTGACCTTGCAAGTGCTGTAGGATTTCAGTGTTTGGTGCGCTACCAATTGTTTTTGTAACTATGGTCCCAACTGCCATAAGATCATTTAAGAATATTTCCTGATCATTGAAACTATACAAGGTCTTGCATAAAGCCCTAAATAGATTTTTCTGTTTCCCATCGTTAGAATAAACCGACAAAGGACAAACATACAAAATAAGCATGGGCTCCCCTCGCAAAATGTATTGCTTGAAGATTGTATTGTTGTCCATGTATTTAGTACTTATAAAGTAAAGTAAGTCAGTGTTCCCTTTGTCACCTCCCTAACCAAAGAAATATTACTATATTGACTTTATTTACCAGTTGCAGAATTCATATTAAAATTTACATGTTGGTGTGTTTACTTTTTTGGTCAAGGCTTTTTGCCTCCTGTTTCTCAATTATATTTAACGTGGAATGTGGCTTCACGCATCGCATTGTTTTAGTTGTTTCAGAGGCCCAGTGCTCTGGCTGTACAGCAGCTCACAGCTGCACAGCAGCAACAGTATGCCATTGCTGCCGCTCAGCAACCACACATTGGTAAGTGATATTAAGTTACAGCCTTTCGCATTTTTTGGGATGTTTAGTCATACTTAGAAAATGCATTGACCAGACAAATAATTGACAGATGGTCTGCTGCCATAATGTCTGAGAAACTTTAAGTTTAAGTTGGGTTTTTTTTTTTTTTTTTTGCCCGCCTGTCAGGTTTGGCTCCTGCTGCGTTTATGCCGAACCCTTACATCATTAGTGCGGCTCCTCCTGGCACAGACCCCTATGCTGCTGGACTTGCTGCTGCCGCCACGCTTGGTATGATCAGTGAACTACCCAATATGTATCAATGTCAATAATTTACCTCATTATTATAGGATTTTTCTGTCCATATCCACGTTATAGGTCCAGCAGTGATGCCCCATCAGTATTATGGAGTAACTCCATGGGGTGTGTATCCAGCTAACTTGTTTCAACAGCAGGCTCCTGCTCCCAACAACTCTGCCAATCAGCAGCCAGCAGCACAGACTCAGCAAAACCAACAGCAGGTGTGGACAATTATTTGTTTGCCTGCCTTCCCCTTTAATCCAATTCTCTGCTCAATTTCTCATTTATTCATCCTCTATACCTGCCAACTCCCTAACTCTGGTACGCGGGGGGGTCCTGCTGGAGCCTATCCCAGCTCCTATGGCCAGTAGACCTAATGTACATGTTTTTGGACTGTGAGAAGTAAACATGCAAAGTCTGCACAGAAATAACCCCCGCTCGAACCCGGGACCTTCTTGCGGTGTGGCGACTGTTCTAACCACTATGTCATCACGATACTTTTTACAGTATATTATACTGTTCTACTTAATGTGCATTTCAAAGGATCTTCAAGTTAAAGTTGGCTTATGTTGATGTGCTAAATGTCAAATCAAGTTCTCCTAAATCTTAATTACTGAAAACAAACCCCTTAATATATATATATATATATAATATACCAATAGACTTCTGTTTCTCTGCTAT
This sequence comes from Sisor rabdophorus, assembly GCA_026260075.1. NCBI lineage: Eukaryota > Metazoa > Chordata > Actinopteri > Siluriformes > Sisoridae > Sisor > Sisor rabdophorus. The sequence continues at coordinate 5,351,789 of JAOTQW010000022.1, forward strand.
TTATCCTTGACCTAAAATGTTTGTGCTCTTTAGGTAATGCGCACTGGAGGTAACCAACGGCCCCTGACCCCTAGCCAGGGTCAGCAGGGCCAGCAGACTGACCAGCTTGTAGCAGCTGCAGCAGTAAACTCTGCCTTGGCGTTTGGTCAAGGTTTGGCAGCCGGTGTTCCTGGTAGGTGGTTAACCCCACACCCACTTCCGATTTTGAATATTCATATTAAATTTATTCTTTAGATTTTGCAGTTTAATATTTTAATTATGGCAATGTTTCAGGCTACCCTGTGCTTGCTCCTGCTGCGTATTATGATCAGACTGGTGCGTTGGTGGTCAATACAGGAGCTCGCAGTGGTCCTGTCCGACTTATGGCTCCTGCTTCTGTCATCATAAGCCCTACTGCTGCTGGTATGCATTTCTTCTTTCTTCCTTTTTTTTTTTGAAATTAGTTACATTTTGCATTTTTTCCCTTTGGCTCCTTATAGTGGCTGCAGCTGCTGCCTCAGCCAGTGGAGCTAATGCAGGCCTTGGAGGTGCTGCCAATGGTGCATTTCGTGCTCTAAGTTCCCAGCAGGCTCCAGGTCAGCAAGGAGCTGGTACCCTTGGTGGAAGTTCCTTCTATGGAAGTGGATCTCCAAGTTCCTCCTCGCAGAGCTCATCCCTGTTCTCTCAAGGTTCTGCCCAACCAGGAAGCTCTTCCCTAGGATTCAACGCCAACCCGTCCTCATCCCTTGGCGCTACTTTGGGAGCAACACTTGGTGGTTTTGGAACAGCAGGTGTGTGTGAGTGAAGCCAGAAGTTAACCCAAGACATTTTTTTCTTACTTGTGTAAATCAGTGTATTGTACATCACGAATTCTGAATTCATCACGTTTCTTGCAATGATTAAGAAAAACTTTAGATGTATTTTAGGAATTGTTTTGGGAACCTGAGAGGTTCAAAATGAGAAATTTGGCTAATATAAATGTGTTTGCAGTTGCTAACTCTAGCTCCAGTGGCTCTCGCCGGGACTCTCTGACTGGCAGTTCTGACTTGTACAAGCGTACCCCTAGCAGCCTCACTCCCATTGGCCATGGCGGATTCTACAATGGACTTGGTTTTAGCTCTTCCCCTGGTCCCGTTGGCATGCCACTTCCCACTCAAGCGCCATCACATTCTCTAACTCCTCCACCTTCCCTTTCAACCCATGGATCCTCCAGCAGTCTCAATCTTGGTTTGTAAAACTTCACAAATGTATAAAACCTTGGCTCTTAGGGTTGTGTTTTCAAAATTTATTCATTTTAAATGGTTTCATTCAATCTTCTAACCAATTTTTCTTGCAGGTGGACTGACAAATGGCAGTGGACGCTTCATTTCTGCTGCTCCTGGAGCTGAGGCCAAATACCGCAGTGCTACTACTGGTTCCTCGCTGTTCAGTCCTAGCAGCCAGCTCTTCCCATCATCACGCCTTCGTTACAGCATGTCAGACGTGATGCCATCTGGACGCAGTCGCCTACTTGAGGACTTTCGTAACAACCGGTACCCAAACCTCCAACTGCGTGAGATTGCAGGCCATGTGATGGAGTTTTCTCAGGACCAGCATGGTTCCAGGTATTTATTTATCCTTGTCTTGTTTGTGTTGTCTCCCAACTTCCCCCTTAAGTATATAGCTGAATGGTAACAATGATTGTTTAAAATGCTAACAACTGTTTTTGTCCAGAGATGACTTCATATGTAACTCTGCTGTATTTATAGAAAACTGCATGTGTTTGTACAGATTTATTCAGCTCAAATTGGAAAGAGCAAGTTCTGCGGAGCGACAGCTGGTCTTTAGTGAGATTCTGCAGGCAGCATACCAACTCATGGTTGATGTTTTTGGAAATTATGTCATCCAGAAGTTCTTCGAGGTAAGTTATAGTCTCCTTTTGTTCTTAACATTTACCTCTTATTTAGCTTTGTCTGTAGTTAAAGCCTTAGGCTTAATTGTAGTCGTCACAATTTAACTGTGCACAATTTTAATAGCCTCAATATATGGTTGTCTTGATACTAGTTGCTCTAAGTTAATTGCTTAAGTGAAATTATATTATTGCCTTGCTTGGCACAATGAAACACATTTTTAGGTACTCACCTATGTCTCTGATGTAGACAAAATAGTTGCTTCAGACGTGCAGTGATGTAACTTAAGTTTAGAGATGATTAAAAGTAGTTAAATGTTTATGAAATGTGTAATATATCATTTAAAATCTAATGCTCTGTCTCTTATCTACAGTTTGTTTTCTTTTAGACATTGACAATTTAGATATTAGGTTAATATCAACTAAGGATTAAAATTACATAAGTGAATATACTAATTGTAATTGCTATTGTTACTAATGCCAGTTCCATTTTCGGCATGTGTTTAGTTTGGCAGTCTGGATCAGAAGTTGGCTCTAGCTGAACGGATTCGTGGTCATGTGCTGTCACTGGCCTTGCAGATGTATGGATGCAGGGTGATCCAGAAAGCATTGGAGTTCATTCCTTCTGATCAGCAAGTCATTGTGAGTGCGCACTTAGTTCATGCATTATGCCGCCTCAGACATTCTTTAATTCTGAGAAAATTAAATAATTGCTTTAATGGATGATGTTGTGTGATGCAGAGTGATATGGTACGAGAGCTGGACGGCCATGTGTTAAAGTGTGTAAAGGATCAGAACGGGAACCATGTAGTACAAAAGTGCATTGAGTGTGTGCAGCCTCATGCTCTGCAGTTCATCATTGATGCTTTCAAGGGACAGGTGGGTCACTATAGCAACTGGCCACAGTCTATGCTTAAATGTCAGGTTTACGTAAAGCCCCCCTGAGAAGTGTGTGTGAATGATTTGTTCTTTGATGTTATAAGTGATTGAAGTGGCTCTCAGAGATGAAAGCCATTTGGGTGTGTATTTACTGTGCATGTGTCGTGCAGGTGTTTGCTCTGTCCACACACCCCTATGGCTGTAGAGTGATCCAGCGTATTTTGGAGCACTGTCTTCCTGAGCAGACACTGCCAATTCTAGAAGAGCTGCACCAACACACTGAGCAACTGGTTCAAGTAAGCAACACTTTGTCCTGTTAGTTTATGAATGCCAGTTTAACCCCTTGAATTAATTGTTAATGTTTTGTTGTCCCCCACCCCCTTTGTAGGACCAATATGGCAACTATGTAATTCAGCATGTGCTGGAACACGGCCGCGCAGAGGATAAGAGCAAAATCGTTTCAGAGATCAGAGGAAATGTTTTGGGGCTTAGCCAGCACAAGTTTGCCAGGTAATTAATTGACCATCACCAGGAGACACTAACACAGTCTTATGCTTTTCTGAAACTGTCAGAGATACAACTTGACACAATGCTGCTGGAAAAATGTGGCTTTATGAAACTAGGTCAGTGAGAATTAAAAAAAAAATTCTTCCAGTGTTCCATAACTTATAATTTATTAATCTATGGCATAAAATTGTGCTGGTGTTAAACTAACATCTACATCATATTAGATGGAGAGCATTGTGTATTTAAGGCTAATACCACTGTTTTGTCTGCAGTAATGTGGTTGAGAAATGTGTGACGCACTCGCTAAGAGCTGAACGGGCCATGCTGATTGATGAAGTGTGCAGTATGGCGGATGGGCCTCACAGTGCCTTATACACTATGATGAAGGACCAGTACGCCAACTACGTTGTGCAAAAGATGATTGATGTTGCTGAGCCAACACAGCGCAAGATAGTCATGCACAAGGTGACCAGTTTGAACCACTACTTTTTTTTTTCCATTTCTTTCTTATATCTGTACAGCTTCTATTTATAGTCCCTTCACTGCCTTATAGTACATCCATTTTACTGTTTGTATTTAGATCCGGCCTCATATTGGAACCCTGCGGAAGTACACGTACGGGAAGCACATTCTGGCCAAGCTGGAGAAGTACTATATGAAGAACGGAGTAGACCTGGGCCCACTTTGTGCTCCGCCCAATGGCATCATGTAAATGTTACTCTTGATGCTCTTAGGCGAGTCTGTCCACACCCAACTTTGTGCTTTTGGTGTGGGATCATTGTAAATCGTCTAGTTTTGCTGAATGCTCTTCTCTCTTTTTCCAGGTTTTTGTGAGCTTATTCTTGTTCTCGTTTCACCTAGTCCCTTTTCCACTACTACTAAAAACTTTGTTACTCTTCTTCTGTTTCTGTATGTATGAAATGACTTTGTTTTGAATCTCTGTTTGAATCATGGAGGCTTCAGCATTTAAACTTTATTGCTATTACACACATTTCTAACACATCTTCATAACACACATTACATGCTAACCCACTCTATTGCTAACATGGTGCATTTAGCATGGGAGACGTTTTTGGTCTTGCTTCTATAAATATTTAGTGCATACTTGGTGTAGAACTTTGCATATATATAAATATATATATAAAACTTTGTAGTTTTTTTCTGGTTTTTGATGTCCAATCTGTACTTATAATTACCCTAGTAGTGAATACATACTTCTAATTGTATAATTGTACATTTGTAAACCTTGGCTAATGTAAATGTGGACTCGCTTCTACAGCCCTTTTTGGTATAAGAACGATAAAAAAAAATAACAAAACGGGGAAAAAAGAATCTTGTGCATTTCAGTGTAAATTCTCACCTTTTTGGTTTGTTGTTTGAGTTGTTGTATATTGTAAATTGTAATATCAGATTTTTGTTGGTTTTGACGCCCTTTGGATTAAAATGGCATAAATGTACAAAGAAAACAAAACATGGGCACTCTGCTTTTAGCCATTCACCAGCCATTTTTTCACATTTGCTCATCCCCCTTTTTTTAAGATCCTTTTATAGTCCCTACCTTGCTCTAGGGCAGAGAGCAGCAAGCGTTTGTATGTGTGTGATGCGTAGATTGCCCTGGTCGCAAGGAGTGTACAGATTTGTCATTCTTTTGTCTACTTGTAAGTGATTGTAACATTTTGATTTGGAACACTCTGCGGTGTATATTTAAACAGCCTTGTGTATATTTCCTATGATCTCTTTATGCGAGCACACTTGTAACCATAATGTGTATAGTTAACAGATGCTGTGTGTGCTTTCTGCCTGGGCAACTATTTTTTGTAACTCCAGTTGTAGATTGTCTCTAAACGATGTGTGATCTTTATTTTGAAACAAAACATGGATAAAAATCTCAAAATTTAAAAAAAATGTCCATGACTCTTTCTTCTACTCTGATTTATTCTTTCCTGACAGTATATAGATTAATAATCAACTAGTACTGTTTTTAAGCCATTTCTAGTTCTTTACTGTAGACTATAACTTTATGCTGCTTTAAGTGATTGAGTCCATACATAAACAATTTATATATATATATAATGAGTTTAGCTCCAAATTGTCATTACATACCTGTAAGTTAATGTAGGAAGGGTCACCAGTCCATCACAGAGCCACTCGCACTCCTGTAGGCAATTTAGTTTTACAAATCAACCCAATGTAAATGTTTTTGAACTGGGAGGAAACTGAAGTACCCTGAGTAAAAACATGCAATGTGGGAATCGAGCCAGGGACTTTCTTGCTGTGAGGGGACAGTACTAATCACTGTGCTGCCCTGATTCTGTGTTGGTTGTAATAATTTAAATAGCATATTTAAAACATCCAAGCTTACTACATGTCAGGTTTAAACTGTCCACTTAGGGCAGCCGTGTAGGAGGCCCGTAGGAGTGCAACAACCCAGGAGCAGGACCACTGCCTTTGTGCAAGGAGGAACAGGAGAAGCACTGCCAGACCCCTGCAAAATTACCTCCAGCAGGCCACAAATATGCATGTTCAAATATTCAGAAACAGATTTCTTAAGGGTGGTATGAGGGCCCGACATCCACAGGAGGGTGTTGTGCTTGCAGCCCAACACTGTGCAGGACATTTAGCATTAGCCAGAAAACATCGAGATTGATGCCCTGTGCTCTTCACAAATGAAAGCATGTTCACACCGAGCACAAATGTGACACACGTGTCTAAAGACGACATGGAGAACGTTCTGCTGCCTGTAACATCCTCCATCATGACCGGTTTGGCGGTGGGGCAGTAATGGTGTAAGGTGGCATTTCCTCATACAGGCACATGGAGGCAACACACACTACTGATCCTCATTTTGACTTGTTTTGAGGACATTACATCAAAGTTTCATCAGCCTGTAGTGTGTTCATTCATATATTCATCTTCAACCACATAGGGCAAGAGGCACGGGTACACCCTGGACAGGTCGCAAGTCCATTGTAGGGCCACACTTAGACAATATGGCCAGTTTAAAATCACCAATCAACCTAATGTACTTGTTTTTGGACTGTGGGAGAAAACCAATGAAAAAAACCCACAAAAACTACACCTCTATCTTAGAATCAGTGCAGCATTACATTTCCTTTTTTCTCCATCATTCAGAGCCTAGGACATGTGCTGTAACCTGACACTGCATACAAGAAGCTCGCTATCTTGCAGCACTGGAATCTCAGAACTAAGTGGTGATTTGGTGTTAAATTATTTTCTATGAAAGCAATTTGACCTGCTACAGAGTGCAAAAAGTAGAAAAGGGGATTCTTATAATGTGCTCCCAATATGCTATTATTATTATTATTCATCTTCCTTACCTACTTATTCTCTAACTCAGGGTCATGGGGGTCTGTTAAAGCACATCCCAGCGCACATAGGGCAAAAGGCAGAGGTTCACCCTGGACAGATTGCCAGTCCTTCTCAGGCCCACACATAGCTGAAAAAAACCACACACTCACACCCACTCCTATGGGCAGTTAGAATCAGCAATTAACCTAATGTACATGTTTTTTTTTACTGTGAGAGAAAACATGAGTACCTGGAGTAATCTCTGCACAAAAAGGCCTGGATATCGAACCCAGGACCTTCTTGCTGGAAAGCGACTGTGTGGGTTTCCTCCGGGTACTCCGGTTTCCTCCCACAGTCCAAAAACATGT
>JAOTQW010000022.1:5417624-5443617 GCA_026260075.1 Sisor rabdophorus
ATCTATCTATCTATCTATCTATCTATCTATCTATCTATCTATCTATCTATCTAGACTCATTCATTAGAAAAACATCTTTATTTTGAACCTTGTGTATTTATTACATTAATTAATGGTCAATTCTATCCAATAACTGAACACTAAAACAGACTGGAGAACCATAGTTGAGTTTAAAGTAAAATATTTATATACTGTATCATTAGTTTTAACTTTTTTGTTATTTTGTTTACATGTGAAGTGATTTTAAAAATAAATTTTTAAATGGATCTGACAGTGAAACAAAACAGCTTTCAGAATGTCCTTTGTTTTGTGGACAATAATATAATTAATATTCTGGTTACAACTTCGCATTGGGCTCTTAAAAGAATGAAGAATTTTACACTAAAGGTTTTTTGCAGTTGTTGAGTGACAACAGAAAAATATATTTAAAGCTATGAGTGTAATTGAGGCATTTTGGGATATATCCGACACATCCTTGGACACACTAAGTGTATCAGTCATAACAGACACATCTAAATTAGAAATCCTACCAGTTACTCTCACTTTACTTCTTTTTCTCATCATTTTAAATGTTTTACTCTTTCTAATGTTCACAGTATTAAGGCACTTGTCCACACACTTTACAAATATAATAATTATAGTAAACATGCAGATTACACAGTGCAGCCGCTGAATGCTGTGTAGTAAAAAAAAAATCTATAATCTGCAAAAATCAGAAAAAAATTAATTCAAGTTATGCCTACAGTTGTGTACAAAGAGGTCCTTTACACCAGGTATGTATGTGTGCCTACAAGTAAACAACTGTGGCAGTATGTATAATCAATGGGAGTTATTATGAGTCCTGCCAGCACTGTAAGTTTATTGAGTTACTTGCTCACTTGCTTTTAGTCCTATCCCTGTCACCCCTCCCGCACACACACACACACGGACCCCAGTGTCTTCAGGGGATCAAGTTACCCAGACTTATAAAACAAGGTGTCCCATATGTTTCTATGCATAAGAAAAAACAATTTTTCACAAAAAACAAATTTTGCTCTACATGATTACCACTGTTCTAAAACCATTCACTGTGGATGGTTTTTTGAGGGGATATGTTTTGTATCTCATACTGAAAAACGATGACCTTCAAATGCCCCCAAAGATAAAAAATCAAGTGGGGTGAGATTATTCATTATTTCTATGGAAACTTATGGGGCACCCTGTGTAATGTTTTCTGTGTGTGTTGTCTTTGTGTTTGTTTGTTAGGCAGCACACTAATAATAAAATCCCCCCAAAACAATATTATAAACCTTTTATAAATATTTTTCTTCATAATTAAATTTAAAAATGTATTTGCTTGTTTCTTAGCCTAACCCAAAGGGCCATGGTTGCTCTGTTTCCTATTCAATTAACTTTTCCAAATTTTGAAAAAGAATATTTATATCAATAACTGAAACATAGAATTTTCTTACATTTTACTAAAAAATAGTTGTAAGCTATAAATCAGTTTGTATTTTGGTGGACATTTGGCTTAATCAATATTTGTGAGTTTATGGCACCATGGGTTGTGGTGCTGCTAGTTATAGCTCCATATACCTTTAGCAGGTGTTAGTTCACACTTGGTAACTGGAGCATTGGCAGTTTTAGGATGTTTGATACAAGCTGTACTAATTTAAATTTGTGTATTTATCCCAATTCTTCTGAATTTATTTCATTTATCTTTGTAGCTGCAGGACTGTGTAAGACAAAGCCTACTGACCTGGTGTTCATTATCGACAGCTCCAGGAGTGTGAGGCCTGCTGAGTTCGAGCAGGTCAAGGTATTTCTCAACAAGATAATTGAAGGTCTGGATGTGGGTCCTGATGCCACACGTGTAGGCGTTGTGAACTATGCCAGCAAAGTAAAGAATGAGATTTCACTGAAGTCCTACAAGGCAAAGCCTGCACTGATTAAAGCTGTATCAAAGATCGAGCCACTCTCGTCTGGTACCATGACCGGCTTGGCCATCCAGTTTGCTATGAATGTGGCCTTCAGTGAGGCAGAGGGTGCACGTGTCAAATCCACTGATATCAGCAAGGTCAGGAATCAAGTAACACTTAAAAAACAGGCATTAATATACAAACAAGATTATGTTCCATTCATTAAGCAGATTCATTGCTTATAAATTTTTTACCTGTTTATTTTCTGTGTGAGCACAGGTAGCAATCATTGTGACAGATGGACGCCCACAGGACAACGTGAGGGAGATTGCAGCAAAGGCAAGAGATTCGGGCATTGAGATATATGCTATTGGTGTAGGCCGAGTGGACATGAGCACACTAAAGCAAATAGCCAGTGAGCCTCTGGATGAACACACTGATTATGTGGAGAGCTATGGTTTTATCGAGAAGCTCACCCAGAAATTCCAGGAAGCTTTTTGTGGTGAGTATGTAAGAATAAAGTGACGTGGCAAGAAATGGAGAGATGGGAACACGGACACCAGAAGAATGATCATTGTCATCATTCTTTATCAGGGTCAAAAGTAAATTTAAGCCATGGGGTTTCTTGAAGCATGCTGTCTTTTACTGCTTTTTTCCAGCCCACTTTTTGAGATGAAGGACATGTGGACAGTATTATAAATGTAGTTCTTTTAGTGCACTGGTTCTCATCATCTTACCAAAAAAACAAAATAACCAAAGATACTTAGTTACATAGACTGATTCTAGAAATAGCAAAGAGAAGAAGAGTTGAGAACCACTGCTGTAAAAAATGTTCATCAGAGTAATAAACATCTGAAAGTAAGTTTTAACCAGCCTAAAATGTGCCTCAGTTACCTAATTCCCCTCAGGTGCACGGTGCTCTGATACAGTCCAATCTGTTTTAAGGATTTGTTGTTTTCTGAAAAGAGAACAGCAAATCATAAATCATAAAAATTTTTTCACTTAACATAGTGTTACTTTCTCCTTTCTAACTGACCAAACCTACAATGCTGTGTGTATATGTTCGTGACACCCATGGCGGCACAGTGTCAGACTTGTGCGCGACAGGTGATCATGACTGTGAGCACATTTGTGTCAGCGTACCCGGATCGTTCAAGTGTGCCTGCAGGGAGGGCTACACACTAAGGGAAGATGGCCGTTCTTGCAGTGGTGAGTATGTGTGTATTATTGTGTATTAACGTCTACAATATACCTGCAAACAAACCAGATGCCACTTGTAGGCCTTGCAAATCCAGAGATGATTAAGCATTCAAACAAAAAATGCTTTACCTCTTTTCTATTACAGCCTGCAGTGATGCTGCAACAGATGTGGTCTTCCTGATTGATGGATCAAAAAGTGTGAGACCAGAGAACTTTGAGCTGGTGAAGAAGTGGATAAACCAGATTGTAGACAGACTGGACGTATCAGAAAAAAATGCACACGTAGGTCTTGTGCAATACTCTAGTGCTGTCAAGCAGGAGTTTTCTCTTGGAAAGTATAACAACAAGAAGGATGTCAAGGAGGCTGTGAAGAGGATGGCCTACATGGAGCGTGGAACCATGACTGGTCAGGCTCTCAGTTTTCTGGTAGAAAAAAGTTTCAGCATTGGACAGGGTGCCAGGCCTGGGGCAGCAAAGGTGGGCATTGTCTTTACTGATGGCAGATCCCAGGACTACATTGGAGATGCAGCTAAAAAGGCCAAGGACAGCGGTAACATTTTAAAACACCCAAATGAAAGCAAATGATTATCTAGCTAGTGCTCAATAAACATTTGGTTACCTGTTTTGTTTTTGAAGGCTTCAGGATGTTTGCTGTCGGAGTCGGTAATGCAGTTGAGGACGAGTTGAAGGAAATTGCTTCTGAGCCTGGGAATTATTTCTATTCTGCTGACTTTAAAGCCATTAATGAGATCGGGAAAAATCTGCAAATTACCACTTGTCCAGGTAAGCTTTTACCAAAAAAAACCCCACAATTACTATACATTTTCAAAAACATAGTGATCTCACTAAATTGTCCAATTCTGCAACCGCAGTTGAGGATCCCTGTGAATGTCAGTCTCTAATGAAGTTTCAGAAAAAAGTGGAGGATGCACTTCAAGCATTAACAAAGAAATATATCCTTTTCTCTATGTGTGTGTTAAAAATTACAGGTCATTTTTAAAACTAATGTTTTAAAAAAATATTTATCTGTATTTGTATTGTTCCCAAAGGATATTTTAGAGTTGTTACTAAAATGTATTGTTCGTAGCAATCGCTTAACTCGTTTATACGAAGACTACAGAAGATGACACTATAGTAAAATATGTTATTTGAAACAATATTTTGGAATCTATTGTGCCAGTTACCTTGAAGGTTATTTAATGTTATTATTTATCTATTATTTCATCACTATATTCTTGGAAAATGTGTAGAATTTAAGAATGTTTTATTGATGTTCTATGTTTTTCCTTGACAACTTAATCACTGGAGGGAATTGCAAAGAGGATCACTGCTCTGGAAAATAAAATCGTGTGAGAGAAGACTGTTGTACCCGCAGTCAAAACCTCAATTTTGCTTCAGTTTTCTCACTTCATCATCTTTCAATCACTAAATGTTCCAGAGCTGAGGCATTGACCATCATCAGGTTTTAATTTATATGTGATTTTAATATTACAGGGATGAGATGTATGCCTGTTAAATAAAATTTCCCCAATGAAAGCTTTATATTGTCTTTTAAAACTTATTAGGGGAGCGCAGATGATCAAGTACTCGTTTGCCATCAGCTCATCTATTTTATAAAATGCGGTTTAAAGGCCCTGACCATATTAAGACACTTTTCACTCTTTTTACCACAAGGTCTATTTTTGTTCTTCCATTTAACACTTGTTACTTTGTCAGTATAACATTTACTTTTTCTTAAACTTGTGCTCTAAAATGAAGATATAAACCAGATTTTATTTTATATGTAATAATTTAATATAAACTTTGACAGGAAATGCTTTCTGAAAAAACAACAGGAGATAAAACTAATGGCACGTTTATACACACACACAAAAAAACCCCACATAACTTAATAAAAATCAGCTGTGTCTGTCTTATTTTGTCTGCATAATTTTTCTATGTATTTGTTTATCTATAATAGCAAAGAAAGAAAATGTATACAATTTTTGCCACCAGACAGTGTCATGTAAATGTGAGACAGGATAGTCAGTAGGGCTATTCTAAATTTCAGGGTATGGTGGCGCCACAGAAAGAAGTGGATTTGTCTGGGTGTCTGAACAGCTCATTTTTCACAAAACTCTGTAACACAGCTGTAACTGTATTACTTTAATGATATTCATGTAACTGGGCACAAATTTAAAAACATCTGTTTTTAAAACAGATCACATTAGTGACCTTAAACTAAGCAGAATACTCACTAGCTATGCCTGAGTTGGATTGGGCTTGGCAGGCTAAAACTTGGGGACACAGATATTGACTGTGTTCTGCAGAAATAAGGGTGTCTATTAAGAAATATTGTGACTGGATTTATTCTTATGCCAAGAACTATTTCTAAGGCACACATCTTTTGGAAAAGACTTGGGTGCAAACGTATATACATCCTGTTTAAAATATAATGTTCTGTAGAAGATTAATTTCCACCCTGGAGTCCTTTAGGCCCATGGTAACCTAATCTTTTCAATGGATTCATTGTATAAGACATTCATTTTAAGGTTGTGACTGCTTTAGCTTTACTTAAGGTTAGTGAGCAGAACTGAAACAGTATTTTATGGGCTTTAGGATCCCCGGGTGACAAAGGCAAATTGTAGTACGATCATTTAGTAGTTGTGTGTGTTTGTGTGTTAAATAAGCCTAAGTCTTGTACACAAATTCATATATTGACAAATAGATCTAATTTACCTAAACTATGCTTCGATATAGATTTTTTTAGACAGGTTTTATGCTGTGAAAGTTTTTAAAAAAGAAAGAAAATAAATATAATTGTAAGGCAGACTTAAAGCAGTTCTTATAATATTAATAACTAAAAAAATATATATATTTATATATATAAGTATATGGGCGTGTGTAATTTGTAATAATATACTATAGTATTATATAATATAGTAGTTTGCATAGAAAATAAATAACACTTGTAAGTTAGCAAATAAAACAATCAAACAAACTGGTTATACATTATTTGCTTTAACGCAGTCATTTGGACATTAATAGCTTATGTACCTTAAATACCCTCTAAAGTACAGCTCTTATAATAATAATAATAATTAAAATATATATATATATATATTTATATATATAAGTATATGCGCGTGTGTAATTTGTAATAATATACTATAGTATTATATAATATAGTAGTTTGCATAGAAAATAAATAACACTTGTAAGTTAACAAATAAAACAATCACACAAACTGGTTATACATTATTTGCTTTGACGCAGTCATTTGGACATTAATATCTTATGTACCGTAAATACCCTCTAAAATACGTGCTACAAAATTATTCCCAGATCCCACGGATACGTTCAGATATCGCGAGACCACATAATACGACCTGGTTGCAAGATGGTTGCGTCACGCTGCAGCTCTATAATGATGATGCAACGGCTGCTCGCTGTGTGTTCAGGTTGACCACGCCCCCTTTCTGTGTCTACTTCCTGTTTTCCCGTACGTGGTCGATGTCGATTATAATCCGGTTAGTTCGCAACTAGCGACTGGAGACGTCGGAGGGCACGGAAACTTTTTATTTACCTCGTAGTTTCAGCACATGATCTCGTCTGATGAAGGTTAGTTGATAAACAGAGGATTAAAGGTATTTCGCACGTCATCGTCTGTTAAATAATCGTTTCAGTGGCTAGTTTTATTCTACAGTTAGTAACTGAAGTGAGCCGGCGCGCAGTATGACCTTATTTATTGTTTCTAAGTATTGAATCATGTTTCCTCCACCTTGTATGTTTACAGGAAACAGCTGACTCAGTATTTAAGGCTCCATGTTTGTGTAGTTAAATTTACTGTGCAAACTATCTCAATTGTGTATTCAATGTTCGGGATAGAGATGACCTCCTTAATAATTAATCACTTTATCAATGAATCGTTTTATTGCTCATTATATCGCTGGCTCTCGTTCTCTATCCCCTGTGTTCCCTTGTTTCTCCCTCCTTATCTATGGTTCAACCTCTGTTTGCGTCTTTGTGCCTGTTTTTCTCTCTCTCTCCTTCCTCCTCCTTATTGTTTTCCATCTCTATATCTCATTGTCTATTTTTCTGTCCTTCCTCCTCTTCTTCGTTTATTTTTAGTTTTTACTGACTTGCTATTTCTGAATCTTGTCTTTTTGGTGTCTGTCTCTTGATCGCAATGACTGTATATACCTGTCTGACTTTTACTGTCCTTTTTGATTTTGTTAACTTGTATTCCTGTGACCATTACTTTTTTGCTCAGTCCCCGTCCTTCTGCTCCTTACTCCATATGTCTCGCTGCTTATGATTTTTTAAAATTCTTTCTAGGAGGAGGCTGCTTTAGAGGTCCTTCAGCCACTGTCCTCTGGGCCCAGTGCCTTTATTTCAGCTGAAGTGGTGTGTATCAACATTTGAACTAACAAAAATACCACATTGTCCTTCACAAAACATTACAAAAATATCTATAAGAACAACCTGTCCGATGCCTTACTGTGCTCCAAAGTTGCTTTGCATAGCTTTTTTTTTTTTGCCCGGTGGAAATCTCTGGTTGCTAGGGTAATGTTTAAACATACTTTTCAAATAAGATAAACCACAAAATCAAATCAAAAACAAACTTACCATAACACTGAATCAGCAGAAGCTTTACGCTTGTTTCTCTACAACAGTATAACATGACCGATTTAAGCATTTTGACATGAGTCAAGAGTGTCATAGGTAGATGTAATGTTGGAGAAACTGTTATTTTTTTCCAAATAACTAAGTCTGAATGATGTTTTAATTATTCTTTCTGTCCGGCAAATGACCCACGGTTTAATCTGCAGCCTGGGGATTGGGGGCGCGGCCTTAACCCCAACATTTACAGTACCGAACCCCCTCAGTGATGGTTTATTTGAAAAGAATGCTGAAAGGGGGAAGGTTACATTTGTTTGGGTTTCGAATTACAAAGAAGTCTCAGATTATCGAATAGATCATTTTAAATGGTTGGCTGATTGTAATCCCGCTTATAAAACAATGTGTGTTTATTTCTGTTAGATTTTGAAAGAGACCGTGGGACAGGAGGTGTTATCAGACACTCATGCTGATCATGTCACTGCAGTAATGGGAATGCATTCCACCTACCTGAACTGCTTTATGCGCACCCAGAATGCTTTGTTACAACCGGACGGTCCCTTGCCACTATCATGGAGACACTATATTATTATAATGGTGAGGCCGGATGAAATGATGTAATTTTACTTTTTTGGTTCCCTGCTTAATTTTTACTTTGGCTTCTCTTTTCTTTATCTGCAGGCATCTGCTCGGCATCAGTGTTCCTACCTTGCGCAGCAGCATAGCTCTGCATTTTTACTAGCCGGTGGCGATGATTCCTGGCTCAGAGGTATTCACCGTGCTCCCCTTAAAATTCAGCGCCTACAGACTCTCAACAAACTTCTTGCACATCGACCGTGGCTTATCACCCAGGAACACGTGCAGGTAAAGGACTGTTGTTAGCATACATAGAAAAATAGTTTAGTATTCAGGCATCCTGTATACATACCCACAGGTGCTATGTTTAAGTGTACCTGTGTCTGGCTATATATAGCCATATGCCCCCCATATGCCTTTAATTTTGTGATTACAAAACTAGTGTGTTTACATTAAATGTCACTCCTTTTTTATATTAAATGACACGAAGCAGCAATTATACCAGACAATCAAGCAGTGAGGAAATGCACATCTGATAATAACATACCCTTCTAACTTTACGGTAATAGTTCTGTTGACTGTATTAAGAAAATGTTGGGTGTGGTATCTCTTTTTCTTTTTTCTATGTGGAGCATAACAAATCCCAGAATAGTAATTTTAGTATTTGAAGGATTGCACACAAACCATTTGAAACTGTGCCAATTTGAGAACAGGATGAACACTTTAGAAATCTTCTTGCACATTAAGGTCTGTAAGTGGTACTATATAAATCATGTTGCAAATATATTACTGTTGCTTTGATACACTGCATGGCTTCATTTTGGTTAACACCTGTTTATCAAACTTGAGTTATTCCACCACGTTTTGTATACTCTAGCATAATAAGATGTCCTGTTTCAACAATAAGCCCCAAACGTGTTTCATAATCAAAGTATTTAAAAAAGTTGATATAGAATAAGGTGTACTGCACAGAGACTTAACATGAAATCTGTTGACAACTCAGACCTCTTAATATCCTTCTGATATCACTAAAACTTTTGTTCCACATCAGGGCTGTGCTCAATAAAGCAATCAAGTGGGTCCATCTCATCATAACCTTATGCAAGTCAGCATAAACCACCAACTCAAAGACTTTTACAATATAGCTACAGTAATTACTGAGTACACTAATATAATATCATTATCAATTATTAACTAATGGTAAAAGCCACCAGACATATTAATACAAGCATCACTTTGTAATTTATAATTTTTTAACACCCAGCCTATACATACGCAAGCACGGGGCGAACTCAACACAAAAAGTCCCTTGCCTGAACCTTTTTGCTGTGAGGCAGCAGTGCAAACCACAAAGCCACCATGCAGTCAACACATTTGTGGTTTGTTTGCAATGTTTTGTCCAAAATATCTTTTTGTTAAATGTACATATCTAGTATCACTTTTATATCTACAGGAGCTTGTGTGTCCTGGAGCAAATCCTCGCTGGTCATTAGCAGAGCTGATTCAGGCGGTGGTCCTCATGAGCCATGCCCACTCTCTAGCATCCTTTATCTGGGGCTGTGGCATCAACCCCGAGCCAGATTGTGCAGCTGAACAGACCTTTCCTCCACCCTCCCCCGCATCAAACAAGACCTCTCGCACTCCCCAGGATGGCCGTGCACATCGGCACGAGGTGTGTGATTATAAACAGTAAATGCTGAAAATGTGATATTTTTTTAAGGTCAAAACCACTAACCTGCTCGTCTGGGTGTGTGTATGTGTATGGTGCCTAAACAGTGGACTCAGGCAGTAAACGAAGTGGAGCTGTTGATGGAGAAGATGATGATGGTTCAGCAGCAAGAAGAGGAATTTACTCAGGAAGAGATGGTTACTCGCTTTGAGAGAGAGAGGACTGAAAGTTTACTAGAACCAGCTGAAGGTGTGATGGATTTTAAAATACACTAATATACATTGGTGTATACAGGGTTTGGGTTAACAGTTGTTCCTATTAAAGCGGCCAGTAAGTGTGTCCATTGAAACATTTTTTTTTAAATTTAGCAATACATTTATGTGACTGCACTACATTTTTATTGGAAATTGTTAGCGTATCGGAAAAGATTACATAATCAATTGATTTTGACTACTAATTTTTTTTTCAAATTCAATGATTGTCACATGCAGAATCATACAATTGTACATAGTACAAATGCAGTGAAATGTACATAGTACAAGATGCATTTCTGTGGTTAATCCTTTCAAATAAAATTTAAGTTAATATAAATTAAGGGTGAAGAGGTGGCATAGTGGTTAGCATGGTCGCCTCAAAACAAGAAGGTCCCAGGTTCAATTACTGGGTCTTTCTGTGCGGTTTGCACGTTCTACCTCTGAGGTATCCTCCAGCAGACTCATGTGACCCCGAATTAGGAATTAAGCAGGTAAAGAAAATGAATAAGTGAATATAAATCGAATTAAGTACATAAAACAGTCCAAGAGGTGCTATATCAAACAATAAGCTCAAAGTAGGCAGACCACCGCTCCACCAGTAGAACACAAACACTTTTCTGCTGTTGGAGCTGTTTTGTACCTACTTTTATCATTTTGCTTGAATGAAATCTTATTTATTTTTATTTGATTAAGTTAAATCTTTGTTAAATAATAAAGTTTTTCATAACCCTTTCTTATCTTTCCTCAAAGTGGGCCGCTCTGTCCTTCCGGATTGTGTCTCACGGTTCGTCCAGGATCCGGATTTCATTTATCAGGACTTCAGTCCAAAAGGGGAGCAGGCACCACCCACCATGAGAGCTCAGGTACAGCATACCTACCCAAACAAGACCTGGCAGCAGGTAGAGGCAGGCTAAAGTGTTTGAGTTTTTGTTTTCATATGCTGTCTAGAGAACATTATTTATTTGCGAAGTTATTTGCACTTCCTATTAGTAAAATTTTAGTGTGTGTGTGTGTGTGGGGAGCAGACATGGAGGACAGCGTAAACCTGAAAACTGCAACGCTAAACGGGTTTTAAATAAATGTATTCAATTGAATGTAAAACAGTTTTTTCACAAAAAATGTGTGTGTGCACAGGACTACTCGTGGGAGGATCATGGCTTTTCTCTTATGAACAGACTGTATGCAGAAATGGCTCAGTTGCTGGAAGAAAAGTTTCAGGTAGTGTGTGCGCTGACATATCACACCATGGCCATGCACACGGATGTGGACACCTCCACCCTCCGGAAAGCAGTCTGGAACTATATACACTGTATATATGGCATCAGGTCAGTCAAAGGTCCTAAATCTTGTGTCTTAATTGAAACTCTTCAATTAAGACATTTATATATATATATAAAATATATGTGTAGATCAAACTTTATTTTTTCATCATGATTTCTATTCGAGAGATATTAGGTAGTAAGCAAACAAGTGACAATTGTGTCCTAAAATTTGATGTTTAAAGCGGGAAAAATTAGCATGTGTAAAATTTAAGTAAGTTTATTAAGGGTAAAGCTCAGTAATGCGTCATGACACGAATAATTGGAGAAGCACAATAATGAATTTGAGGTGTCGACTCGATCAGGCATCTGTGTGATTTGCTGGACACAAGGCCATAATGCCTGATGGCTAACAATATTTTAAATGTTCTTTTGCTGTGTGTGTGTGTGTGTGTGTGCGCGCGCACGCAGGCATGATGATTATGATTATGGTGAGGTCAACCAGCTATTGGAACGCAATATGAAGGTGTATATTAAGACTGTTGCCTGTCATCCGGAGAAGACGACATTTAGAATGTACTCCAATTTCTGGAGGCAGTTTCGACATTCGGAAAAGGTAGGACGTGTGGGATGTTTCCAGAACTATAAAAATAATATTCATATGATTACAATGTTCCAGCAAGAAAAAGTGGGGCACTAAATGTTGGATAAGAAAATGTCTGTTGTTAATTTTTTGTCTAAGTAGAAAACTGAGCAATGTTTTAAAACAGGGCGTCACTAGTTTCTGTACTAATATGACTGTGTCCTGTAGAGCTCCAACCCTAATCAAACACACATAAACTAGCTAAGTGAGTTCCTACTCTGTAGCTAAAATTTAACGTTACACTTGAAACTTCTGGACAATTGTGTTGAAGCAACTTGGAGGTAAAGTACTGCAGGACATTGACACTCCAACTTTTAACATTGTTTACATCGACATATATAATGCACTACCACAGTTCATTTGTTACACTGCTTTTAAACCTGACCAAAAACTGGTTTTGAAGGATCTTTTTTTTGAAAGGTTTTGAAAGGTTTTTGTTTCTGACCCATAAAGATTCCCCTTAGAGAATATCATTCATACTTTGTTGAATAGATATAGGCTTGGCTATATTAGGTAGACTTTAATCAGGCTTTTTTTCTGTTAAAGCAGTAATAGTCAAAAGAAATGCAGATTAAAAATGACAAGTGATCGGAATGACAGCATTATAACTAAGCATTGATTATAACCGATTAATAACCGTTCTTAGTAACGACTGATCAGATCAGTTACTGTTGCTAACAATAAAATGTTATTGTATGTGTAATTCAGATAATTCACTAATTTAGCTTTAAAACTCCCTATGGGTTGTGAGGGTGGGACAGGACTAATTATGACTTGTGTGTTTGTGTGAAAGAGAGAGTGGGAAGATAACCAATGTTAATGATTGGCCTGGGTAAAATGCTTCTTCGAGTAATTCTAATCTACATTTACAATTACATCATTTGGCAGGCACCCTTATGAAGAGCGACTTGCACTTATCTTTTTTGTGTACAACTGAGCAATTGGGGGTTAAGGGCCTTGCTCAGGGGTTCACAGTGGTGGCTTGGTGGTGCTGGAAATTGAAAACCTTAACCACTTAGCTAACATTTCCCACTGATTTCCCACATAATTTGTATAGCAGTATATGAATAGTGTTCTATAAAAAGAATTTATTCTATTTGGTGTCCATTTCATTCATTTAATCTGTTACTAGTTACATTTGTAATGATCCAACTCCATTACTAACTCTTTTACAATTTGTGAGAAGATCGATGCCCAACATTAGAAATGTCAAGAAAATAAAACTAATTTTCTAATAGTCCTTATCTCTCTTTCTCTCCCCCTCCTTTCTCTTTGTCTCTCTCTCGCCTCTCCCTTGCTCTTTTATCAGGTACATGTGAATCTGCTGCTGATGGAGGCTAGACTTCAGGCCGCCTTGCTTTATGCACTCAGAGCCATCACCCGTTACATGACCTAACATATGAGCATTAGCATAAGCTTTACTATTAGCAATAACATGATGTACAAAACGTGCAATACTCAGTTTTTCTTACGCACTTTTTCAAACTGTGTGGCTAGAAAATTTTAGACACTACTACAAGCTCACATTTAGTCTCTTTAAACTGTACACTTTTATCTTTTTTGGTTCTGTGATTGTCTATCTGCTGATCCTTAATCACAGATGGGATCAACTGTGTTGTCATGTGTAAACCTTTTACCGCTGACCTCTTATCAAACTGTGAATATGTGTAACGTTTCTAGTGCAGTATTCTCTTCATTCTTGGTTTGCATTTCCATGATGCCTATCCCCCTTCAATGGTACTTTTTTGCTGGACAGCTAAACCCGTTTGTTTGTGGGAAACAAAAAAAAAGCACATTTTGTTTATTATTGGTGGAAATTGAATGTATGTTTATGTTCAATAAAATATTTTTTACTTGTAGATTGAATGTGACCTAGCTGTTGTCAAAGGAAATTAATACCTATTACTCGTTTTTTTTTCTTAAAAAAGGAAAGGAAACCCCAAGCTGTATTTTCTTAATTTCCCAGAACACAGTATTTCTCTTATACAAGCGTGTGTATTGCAGTGACAACGCTTTGACACTAGAGGGGGCAGGGAAAGCAGTCGTGAGTGTCTGAAACAGACATTAAAACGTATTAAAGATTGGGAATGTATCTGCTTTTCACAAAATGATTTCGAGTTTTGTAGGATATGACCAACTCACAGTTACAGTACAGTGCTTCTGTATGGAATTCGGTGGATATGCCACACTAGGGGTTAACTTATTCCTGGTTAAATAGACATGGGCTTTTTTGCAGACTGAACTAAGTAGTATTTATCTATTTACTTTTTTTTAAAGAGAAAGACCAGGGTTTGATTCCCTGAGCCACCACTATACTGAGCAAGGCTCTAAAACATCCAATTGCTCAGTTCTATAAAGAGGTGAATGCAAGTTGCTCTGGATAAGAGTGTCTGCCAAATGCTGTAAATGTAAATATAAGAAATACATCAACAAATAAAGAGACAAAAATCACTTCTATAAAATATATTTGTATTAAAATCTATATTCATTTTGAATGCTGGAAAACAAATAGGCTTTGATTGTTTTAGTTTAAAAATATGGACTTGACTATGGGAACTGATGTCACATAGGGTTTGACCAGGTAGACTGCTAGTCAGTACAATATTAATAATTACCCCAAATCTTATACTTATAGGTGTGTTGTCCATCGACTGGTTAGGAAAGCTCTTGGAAGGGCATCATTCTAAAGCAGTTCAGGTGGCTTTGAATCAATGTTCTGATCAGTAGAGGCTTAAAATGTCAACCTTGGTGATTCTAAATTGCCAAATATCTGCCTCTGTCTATGGGATTCAACAGCACGGGTATAGATGAATGAACGATTATAATAATTTAACCATGTACATATATAAGGGAAAAGCTGTGATATTAGTATTTTCCACTAGAGTGAGCCAAAGAGAATAATAAAAAGCATAACTAAATCAACAACGGTCCGATGACATAGTCAAAAAAAACAATTTTGATTTACTGACAACGAAAGAAGGATTTTTTTTTTTTTTTTGGGGGGGGGGGGGGGGGTATTTGGAACAAGCCAAATAGAGCTCACCCTTAAATTACATCATTTATTAATTCACAGGATTATAGATCCACATACTGTGCAAACTGCTTTGGCGCCCATACGTGATAGCGTAGTATATGAACTGAATTAGTTAACTAACTGTTAACATGGTTAACGTGGTAAGTAGATATTGGTTTGTTTGTTTAAAAGAGACCAAGAAACAAATAACTGATTTGGTGGTTGTCAGATCGAATTCTAAAGAACCCAATGTGCTACTGTTGGACCACTGAACAATGCCTTCAACCCCGATCTGGTTAGTTGTAATAATGATATTACTATGCATTGTTTTATTTTTTATTTTACTATTAAAATCGATTTATTGTCAAAAAAATAGCTAATTTTCTGTAATGTCGTGGTGTAGTGGGTTTCAGGCGCCTGCACCCAAACACGTGCGTTTCGCTCCGGCGACGGGTTCGATTTTAGGTTGGGTCCATTCCGGAGCATGGACTCCCATCCCTAACCTCTCCCTCCTCCTCCCCCACTTAATCGATGCATCTTCTATAAATGCCCAACAATATCTTTAACCAAAAACTATATAGATTACATTCCCCTTTCCCCTGATTTTCTCCATATGACCAAACCACTAATAAAGGGCCGTTTCTAGCATCTCATCTAAAACGTACCCTACATTTTTCACGCACAAATCATCAACCGGTTGGGATGTGAGGTCTGCTGAGCGTGTGATCGATGTGAGTGTGTTCTTTAGAAGGGGTGGAGAATTATGAGAAGTCCTCCCCTGCACGCGCTGGACAGGAGCGCTCGCAGGCTCCAGCCCTTCCGTACCTAGCGCGAGCGCGTCTGGTCACACCGATTTAGACAGAAAGCGGAATAGCAAATTTACACCGCTTTTGAGTCTCAAGACCAGGAAGTCAATTCAGGTGAGGATATTTTCCTCTTTTTACACAATCTATAAAATCAAATTTAATCAAAAATTAAAACAATCAAATGGTTTAGTTAACACGCATACGGATGAGAATATACACACTTACATTGCTTCAGCACACGTACGTAGTCATTTGGTTTCCAATCAAAAGTTTAGACAACTTTTTAACTCTTACACCAGACCTGGGTTGGTGGAACAGTTGCGGGTTCTCTCAGAATCACTGCCCGGTGGTGTTGTATGATTTCGCATATGTTTATGATTTTAAAACATGTAGTTGAAATGCAGCGTTTACTGCAGTTAACTGAAATCGCCTCGGATGTAGTAGCTGGTTGCAGCTACACCTCTGCAGGCGCGTGGATGCGTGAGAGCTCTAATGATGCCTACTTACTTTCGCTCCGGATGGGGTTGACCGACCATCACGTTTCACCCTTATAAATAATGTGAAATGCCACCAAATGCTTCTAGCCTAGATTCCCAGGTCTTTCTGGGTAGAGTTTGTATGTTCTGCCCAGCCTTGTGTGGGTTTCCTTTCTGTACTCCGATTTCCTCCCACAGTCTAAAAACTTTAGGTTGGTGATTCTAATTTGGAGTGAGTTTTGGGCCCTGCAATGGACTGGCGACCTGTTCAGCGTGTACCCCTGCCTTTTTCCCTATGGGCACTGGGATAGGCTCCAGCAGACCCCCATGACCACACATTAGTGAATAAGTTGGTATAGAAGATAAATGAATCAATTAATTGTTAGCATGTTCCCACAATTGATGATCCCACAATTTGCAGTGATCCCACAATTAGCAATTTATCTGCAGACTTTGAAAGCAATTGGTTCATATGCAATTTTCAATTACACATTCCCATAAATGCATTGTTTAAACATGTATATTCAGCGTAAAGACTTTTTAGATGAGAATTCTGCACTGTGGTTTTCATCTTTGGTTAGAAAAAAAAAAGAAAAAACAGTGTGGAATGGAATGTCACTTGAACCAGATTAGGCCAGGTTCATCATTTCCTGTTCTTTTACAAGGTCATTTCCTGCTTACAGCTCCCTGGCGCAATGGAAGGAAGTGGACCCGGCCCTAGGTCTCTTCCATGAAATAGGAAAATGTATAAACATAAGCAAGCCTGAAAGGACATGTGTATCTGCTAGCTAAATAAAACATTCCCAGTGGAATGTTTTTATATAATTACCTATTACTACTAGTTATCGTCAAATTATTACAGTCACCGTAACAGTGAAAAGGGATGTATTGAAGAAACACACTGTTGCTTTGCACACAACACTGGTTTTGTTGGTTACTGTTCAAGTTGCACTGCAGCAGTTGTTTTTTCACACATTTCTTGACGTGTTGTCGCTTGGTTTGAAAAAAGTATCATGTCACTTTTCTGCTCTTATTGTTGTATTTTAAATTCACATGTAATCATAAAAGAATATGAGATTGGACTACCGAACACACCTATTAAGCACTGTTACTACTAATAAAACAGATCTCTGTGACTCTGAGAAATACATTATACAGATCTGTGTGTCTACATGTGTGAAAACTAGAATAACAGCTTACTTCCCTGTATCCTATCATTCCAGCTCCACTCATACAATTCTTCCTGTTAGGGGGAAGGAACTTCCTGTCCCCAAGGGTGTGAGAGAGAGAATAGAAGGGGAGAGGCAGAAGGGTACATGGCTGACAGGCAGGAAGAAAAAGTGTAAGAAAAAAATCAATGTGGCAATGTGATGTGAGACAGATGAAGCTCAAAAAGTTTTTGTTGCAGTTATGTTTGGCGAAAATTATTTCGTTATGCATCAATGGTCATAATCTGAAGCACTTTTATTTTTGCAATTTTATTTCTGGTAATTTGAGGAAAACAGCAAGGAAATAAGATGTGTTGTAAAGAACAGTTGAGAGTGCCAAAAAAGTAGGCCTGTAGACTAAAGATGTAATCATCTGCTCTGTTAATGACTCAAACACTTAAAAGAGGTGTGTGAGAATGTGTCTAGGATCCACAGGGAGAATTTTTATCTAACAGAGATTGAACAGGAAAGGGTGCGGCTCTAAGACGTTTGTTACTGTTTGTGAGATTTTGTGAGAAAAATCGTTACCTGCCTGACTCCCAAGCATGTGTTGTTCTTTTCCCTTTTTTATGATAAAAAAAACATTCTATCGGTTACACTTACATAATGTAATGCTTTCAAAATAAAATTAAACTGTAACACAAAGTAATGCTAGAATAAAAATATAATTCCTTATCTATTTTTCTAGATCTTACTAGGAAACTGTCAGATTAATTGTTGATTCTTAATTCAAAACAAGTTCTGGAACTATGTATAATAGCTGATTATGTAAGGTACATATAACAGCAAGCAATTGCTTTAAGTTTGGGTTTCCTTACAAAAAAATAAATATCATTTTGAAAAGATGAATTCTTTAAAAATTGCCCATAGAAGTGAGTGTAAGTGAGGCCCTGTGATAGACTGGCAACCTGTGATAGACTTTCACCATCAAGGAGCTGAGATAGTCTTTATCAGATGCCCGTGACCCCAAATTAGGGGATAAGCGGGCTAAAAGATGAAGGTATGAATGAATTTTTTTCCGAAGCCAATTTTAAAATTAGTAACAATGGTATATTTGCAACATAAAGAAAGGAGATAAATAATTTATAGTTTATTTATAAATGTATTTATTTATATTATTATATTAAATTATATATTTATTTAAAATGATCCTGGAAAAATATCTAATAACAAAGCTCCATGAAATCCAAATAACTGACTCATTTTCACTTATTTCTCATCTTCTAGTGGAACATTGCACCAAATATCAGATGGATATGTTCCCCAAGGGTCATGTTTTAAAGTTTAAACCTTCCTAGAATTATACAGTGTTAACTGGCAAACACAGAGACATGAGATCTTCTTTTTAAAATTTGGCTAAAATGAGGAAGTATAGAAGGCAGTTCTAGTTTTGTTCATGTAAAAAACTAAACATTATCTCATGCAAATGAAACTATGCCCTAAAATTCGAATGACACAAGCCGCCTCTGCCAAGTAAAATGCAAATACGGTGGTCCGTAAGCGATTACCGGTCAAATTGGTTTACTTTTACATACTTTTGTGCACTATGTTAGTACCCATGTGATATGATGGCTTGGTTTGGGAAGGATACAAAATGTTGCAATTAAAAATACCTCACAGTTATAAAAGAGACACATTTTCTCTATATGCTTCACTGTCTACTTAAAATAATTACCTAACCAGAGTTTATCAATGAAATAGAGTTCATTCATTCATTTATTAATATTCTATACCCGCTTATTCCCTTACTCAGGGCGCACATAAAGCAAAAGGCAGGGGTACGCTCTGGACAGGTCGCCAGTCAATCACAGGGCCACACATAGACGAACAATCACACGCACACACATTCACTCCCATGGGCAATTTAAAATCACCCTAATGTACATGTTTTTGGAATGTGGGAGAAAACCAGAGTACCTAGAGGAAACCCACACAAGAGCGGGGAGATCATTCACAGAAAGACCCGGAATCGAACCCACAATCTTCTTGCTGTGCAAATTGAACCCACAACCCACCGTGCAAATTGATATTTATAATAAATACATTAATAGATATTTTTATTGTTTAACAGATTACCCAATAACTTTTGTTTGTATTCAATGTGTCTACATATAAATATTTTGCTCTAAGTTTAAATTCTATGTTACTCTTTAATTTATTTTTAAACATGGCTGGCAAGTGGTGGGTTTTTTTTTATGTAACAAAAAAAAGTATAACCTTACTATTATCCTTTATAAATAATTCAAATGGTTTTATTACTAACATACACCAGCATAACTGTGCAAGAAAGTAAATAAAAGAGACACGGTTAAAATGCAGCATAAACTGATAAAGTTGCATCAGATAGACAAAATCCTATGTACTTTCTCTTTCTGTTTCCCATAATTAATAATTTAAAAAAAGTTTAACTAAATCAACATTCCTTTATACAAATATAATCTTTATATATTTTTATATATTAATATATCCATATTTTTTAATCCAGTCCTAAAACAATTTATATTTAGGAAGTGGTTATTTTGGCTTACCCTCATATGTGACTTGTACCCGGAAAGTCACAAGTTACCTGTTTTTTTATTTTTACCTTGTCTTTACCCTTATGAGTACAATTACATTGTGGTACCTTTACGTTTACATGAATTAAAAATAAATCATTTCAGTTTGCTATGATTTTTTCCACATAAAATACATTAGGTTTAATTCATTTAACATTCATTTATCTTTTATACCCGCTTATTTACAGGGGTCTGCTGCAGCCTATTCACACTCACACTTATGGGCCATTTTGTGTCATCAGTCAACCTAATGTACATGTTTTTTACTGTGGGAGGAAACCCGGAGTGCCCAGAGTAAACCCACGCAAGCGCAGGGAGAACAGGTCTATTGGTGACTTTAAATTGCCAGTAAGAGTGAGTGTGAGGTTCATCCATGTGTGGCCCTGCGATGGACTGGCGAACTGCTGCCTCTCGCCCTATGTGTGCTGGAATAGGCTCCAGCTAACCCCTGCGACCCTGAGTTAGGGAATGAGAAGGTATAGAAGTTGAATGAACGATTGCTTAGTGACTGAGTTAGTTTAATATCACAGAAATATCACAGAAATAATTACATACCCTTCCTTAAAAACTACAAAACAACTTTAGCATGATAATAACTATGCCTTTTATTTTTTCCATTTTAGAAAACACAAAACACAGCACAAAGTGGAGTATGTTTGTATTATTTTACACTAATGCTTAGATTTAAAAAAACAAACCAATTCTTATATGAAAGAAACATTTTTTTAAATTTTCTAGACGAGGGGGTCTTACATTTAAAGAGCCAATTATGTCTATTAACCAAAGGAAATAGAACACTGTGAGCCACAAAGTTATTTTAATACCTTAAATAGCAACCTTTAGGTGCTGACTAAAGTGTGTGTATGTGTGTATGTGTGTGTAATGAATGTCTATAACCTTAGGTTGTTCAATTCTCTAACTAGGATTGGGTGTTGTTTGAAGTATAGCAAATCTGTTTTTGTTTATTGTTTAGGATTGTTGATTGTTTCTTATTAAAGTTTTAATTTAAATTAGACCAAAATCACCCTTTAATATTAAACATATTTTTTTCTGTTGCAGCTAGGTACTGTGTACAGAAATTAGCAGCCAAGAGAAAGTTTAGTCAATTTTTTACCAAAAAAAACACAGCTAAATAAATTATGCTAATTATTATAAATATTGAGGCAGCACTGTAGCTTAGGGGTTAGCACTGTTGTCCTAATTTTCACCATAGGTATACCTCAAGTACCACTACTGTCACATCTTAGAGTTCCTTGTTATCACATTCAAAATCGATGACTAGAAAAGCAGATGTTCTATCTCTCTCGTCTATCAGGTATTGTAACACAGTTTCAAAAGAAAGACAGCAATAAATTAATACTAAAAATAAATTAATTTATTTTGTGTAATTCTTTTTTCACTTGGCTACATAAAATAATAATTATTTGTGAAACTTTACTTTATTCCAGTATTTTCTCTAATTTTAAAATATGTCACAGGACTATACCATTTACATATCTTCTAAATATTTTTTTATGTCTTTTTATGTGAAAACACAAAAAAATAAAATGCTGCTGTGTAAAGTAGTGAATTTAAAGAATGTAACAGTGTAGATTTCCTGTTTCTTTAAAAAAACTCATCACACTCATTAATGTCATTAATGTCTAAACCATTGGAAACAAAAGTAAGTACACCCAGAAGAGAAAATATCCTGGAAAAAAGGAATGGTTGCTCTATATAAAGATGGCCTAGGTTACAAGAAAATTGTCAAGACCCTGAAACTAAGCTGCAGGACAATGGCCAAGAACATAGAGCGATTTAACAGGACAGGTTGCACTCAGAACAGGCCTGGAAATGGTCAACCGAAGACGTTGAGTATACTTTCTCAAACAAAAAGTGGAGGAGAGCAAGGTCTCCAGCATCTACCAACTCTGTGATGTTATCATAAAGGACTGAAAGAGGGTTCCAGTGTCAACCTCTGGTTGAAAGCTCTGGTAAACTTGATGTCCAACACGTTTTTGACCCAAATCAGACAGTTGTACTTAGGAACGTAATCATCTTTGTTGCCAGGGGTTTAGACATTACTGGCTTTGAGTTTTTTTAATAAGACAGCAAATTTACATTGTTACACAATTGTTACCAACAATTACTACTTTACATTGTAGCAGAGTTTCATTTCTTTTGTATTTACATATTACATATTTATTACAATTACATATTTACAAGAAATGTAAGGGGTGTACTCATTTCTGTGACATACTGTAAGGTATTTTAATACATTACTATATATTTAAAAATAATATATGCACTGTTTATCTTCATTTTAGATGTCAAAATACCTTTGTGGCTCACAATATTCTATTAATTAACCAGCCAAACTGACCAATTGTAAGGCAACCGTGCTAAATAAAAAATAAACGGTTAAAAAGGAAACTGCATTTAAAAGGAGTAAACTTGTACACATTTAAATCACTTTCAAAAGTCACACAAATGTAACATTTTAAAATGCAGACCTAGTCTTTAAGTATTTTATACTATAATAAAATTTTACCAGCAAAAAAATTTCATTTAAAAAATAATTTTTTTGAAGGTTTCAACTTCATACACTAAACAGAGAACATATGCAAAACTTTTAGTAAAAGTACAACATGTATATGTTTTGTTTTGTAGTTGCAGATAAAGGGAAAGAACAATAGCACAATAAACCACTAGCTGTAATAGAAGTGCACCAGGCCTGCTCTGAAAATCTAGACACTGAGTGTAACTTTTTTTTTCCAAAAACAAAAGTGAATTTATTTACATTTACAAACTGTATTTGTAAATGTTAACTATCTGTTAAAAATACCTGATTTCATTTACAAGCCCCTAGATCAAGAAAGGGAGTAGGGAACATTATTTTTTATGTACATCTTCCACTACTGATGTTCTTGAGCTATAAATATGTTCCTCACACTTTGCAGTGGTGTGAGATAAATCTGATGATGGTGTGTGTGTGAGATCTTAGTTAATGATGTAAATTCAGAAGGATCGTCTAGATCAGCTTGCTGAAACTCACAGCTTTTGTGTACAGGAAACAGGGGGAGGTGTTATAGGGCCGGACAGGAAACACTGGCAGTACTAACATCCTGTTTCTCTACTGATGGTCAGTCAGATAATCCTGCTCGACCAAGCTGCGAAAAAGATCTACATACTGTACATAAACATAGGAAATCTGCTTCCTATTTCTCTTACTCAACAGCAAAAGAGGAAGTACCAAAAACCATAAACCAAAAAGACAGAAACTTTATAACTCTCACTTTTCCTTTGTTTCTCTGTCTTCGTTTGTCTTTTTGTCTTTTTCTCCCCCTTTTTCAATATTTGTCTGTTGTTTTTTCTCCAGGGAGATGGTGTGGATGAACAGATGATTTAAAAATCTGGTAAGAAGCTTTACCACTTGTCTTATTCATAATTCACATTGATAAATAACAAGAGCTACTTTCAACCATTTCTTGAAAAACACTCCCTCAACACTAGGAAGTAAAATATTGCAAAACAATCAGTGACGACACAGGAAATTGCACCAGTGTAATAGATACTCTGCCAGGACTTGCTGCTATATACCGTATCATATCACATTAGGAATTAAATATATTTTATCATGTGAGATGTTCATTATGGCAATCAACGTTTTGGGGCCTAAAAATAAGAAAGTTTTTCCTGTCTTGTTGCCAAATTTGCTAATTGTCACTTGCCACTCATTCAAAAGAAAAAATACTGTAAAATGGGCACAGGTGTTTACAAGTTATTAAAAGTAAAGGAAAGTGAAGAAAAGAACACCCCACCCTCACCATGATGCCAGTGTTACTAATGTTGTTAATTTACAGGTGGAAAAATTTCCTCACCAGCAGACCAAATAAAGAATAATAAGCTTTAGTGATTTTCACCTTAAAGGGTGCAA
Organism: Sisor rabdophorus; assembly: GCA_026260075.1. Taxonomy (NCBI): domain Eukaryota; kingdom Metazoa; phylum Chordata; class Actinopteri; order Siluriformes; family Sisoridae; genus Sisor; species Sisor rabdophorus. The sequence continues at coordinate 5,441,697 of JAOTQW010000022.1, forward strand.
ATGTTTTTTTTTATTAATTTTGCCTTATTGTCTTTTTGGCAGGAGCTCTGTTTTAAGGGTGATGAGCGATATTCTGTGAAAATCAAGGTTAGTATGGGCTGTGCTTGCTGTAAGCAGATAAAGGCCTCCAAAGCCTCCACTGTGTCACATGTTGACACATGTGATGCAGAGAGCGGGACTCAATTGCCGGAGAGCTCCCGCTACATTGCAGATCCCACTCAGAACTCAGCAGCTGGCCTTATCCCAAACTTTAATGATTTCCCCAGCACAATCTCAAGCTCTAGTGCTTTTCCAGCATCCAGCATTACCTCCACAAGTAGCCAACCATGGTCTACTGCTATTACAGGTGCATGTTATTATACTACAAATCTATATATTTAGAGAGAAATTTAAAACATATTTACCTAAGTGTATGTGTTTGTGTTGTTGTCTGACTGCAGGAGGAGGGGTGACACTGTTTATTGCTCTTTATGAATATGATGCTCGTACAGAGGATGACTTGAGCTTTCAGAAAGGAGAGAAGTTTCACATTATCAATAATACGTAAGCAAAAAAGCAATAATGACACCTAACCATGTCAGATACCGAATTAGATTCTGGCTGAGGAATTTGGCATGAAATTTGTCAACCATATAGTCTTATAGTAACAATAATGAAGTTTCTGGTCTTTTGTTTTCACAGCGAAGGTGATTGGTGGGAAGCACGGTCTCTGGACACAGGCAGGTCTGGATACATTCCCAGTAACTATGTGGCCCCTGTGGACTCTATACAGGCTGAAGAGTAAGTAACATACATAGTATATAATTCATTCATTTATCTTCTAACCTGCTTATTCTTTAGCTCACGGGGGTCTGCTGGAGCCTATCCTAGCGCACATAGGGTGAGAGGCAGAGTACACCATGAACAGGTCGCCAGTCCATTACAGGTCCACATATAGACAAACAACCCTACGCACTCCTATGAGCAATTTAGAAACACCAATCAACCTAATGTACAGTTTTTGACCTGTGGGCAGAAACCAGAGTTTCAGGAGGAAACCCACACAAAAAAAATATTGCAACTATTAGCGAGCATTTGCTCATCATCACAACAAATGAAAAATGGATGACACAGAAAACCATTCATGTAATCCGTTTCTCTCCTGGAAATAGAGAGATTATTTCAATCATAAATTCACATTCAACTATAACGACATTCCGTTGTAATCTGTAGTGAAATAAATTTTTTCAATTAACCTTTCAAACCCTGGTCAGTATTTGTATAACTAAAAGAAGGCCTTGTAGTATTAAAGAGCCACGTACCTAATAAAGGGACAATGAAATTTTTTCTATATGCTGGTTATATTTAGCCCAGCGTGGTGGCGTAGTAATTGGCAGCTAGCTTCACTGGAAGGACAAGAAGGTCCTGGGTTTGATTCCCAGGGCAAGGGGTCATGCGGAACATGCAGAGTTTGCATGTTCTCCCTGCGCTTGTGTGTGTTTACTCCAGGCACTCCAGTTTCCTCCCACAGTCCAAAAACATGTACATTAGGTGATGCATTTTGGTGACTCTAATTTGGTCATAGGAGTAATTGTAAGTGCATGTGGTTGTTCGTGTGGCCCTGCAATGGACTGGCAACCTGTCCAGGGTGTTCATGTGTGTTGGGATACACTCCAGGTGACCCCAAGTTTAGGAATAAATGGGTATGGAAGATAAATTAATAAATGCTTATATTTTATCATAAGAATAGCCTTGTTATTCATCACAAGTGTGTGTTATTTTGTAGGTGGTATTTTGGTAAGATGGGCCGTAAGGATGCAGAACGGCAACTCCTGGGCCAGAACAACCCCAGAGGGACGTTTTTAATAAGGGAGAGTGAGACAACAAAAGGTAGGGGGTGCCTTTTTTTCATTACTTTTTCTCTCCTTTTTAATGTCTGTTT
>JAOTQW010000022.1:5457454-5477364 GCA_026260075.1 Sisor rabdophorus
GGAGAACATGCAAACTCCGCACAGAAAGACCCCAAGCCCGGGATTCGAACCCAGGGCCTTCTTGAGGCGACGGTGCTAACCACTGCTCCACCGCGCCGCCCAAAATGTAATCATGAAATGTCTAAATAAGATATTTTAGATTTGTTCCCATACTGGCAAAATGGGAACAAATGATTTTCCAGGCGAATAGCAAAAATCCAGTTTTTTTGTTATATGGGGAAAACACATAGGCTCTATGGAAATCCATGAGAATAACATGTATAGGAAATTGACACGCCTTCTGCTCAAGATTAAGCTAAGGGCTCTAGAGCTGTGAAAAAGAAACACCACCCATTGCATCATTAATTTAAATAATGGTAAAAAGTATATGTCTGTGTTTACAGGTCTTTATTATCTATTAGTCGTTTATTATCTATTATTAATATCTGACATTTTATCGGGGACGCAACATAAACATTTCACATCTTTACTACTAATAAATTGCACATTGGGTTTTTAGAACTGTTTTTAGACACAATCTACCTCTATTGACACTCCTTGGTTATAATGATGTGTTCCTCTTTCCAAAGAAGGGTTCAAAAATTTAAATTACTGGACCCAGAAAATAGAAAAGGGATTTAAAAGAAAAAGATTTAATAGCAGGGTTGGTTTGCTAGTTCAAAAGCTTGAAGCTACTGTAGCTTAGGCCAGTGTAACATAATTGTATATTATAAGTGATCATTTAGATAAAAGACGCAGTTTATTCTGGGTTTAAATTTTGTATTAATCATATGTTCTCATATGTAAAAATTTTATGTTTTAAAACAATGTTATGCTTAAATTTTTTTCAAGGATGAATGACCTTTGTAATGTATTTAAAAATTGGATACAGTACCACAAAGCAATTACTTTTTTGTATATTTTAACATGTTACATATGCAGTATGCAGTGGCTGAGACTTTATATTCTTTTAGCAGAATCCTAAATGGGAAAAACGCGAGCTTTATGAAATGTTTTATGGAGTGTTATCTAAAGGCAGCACAGGTGTGAAGAGTATGCTAAGTGCTGAAGTCTAAAAATCAGAAAGCGATACAAAGGAGTTTTATGGCAACATCTATATGTTTTCTAATGGTGATGTCAACCTTGACTTTGCTTAGCCTCTCTTTTTCTCTCTCTCCCTTTCTTTCATTCTCTTTCTCTCTTTCTTTCTTTCTTTCTCTCTCTCTCTCTCTCTCGCTCTCACTTTCTCTCAGGTAACAACCTGGCAGGGTAGCATTGCCATGGAAACATGCGATTTGTGAGTGAGAAGAGAATCAGTTGAGAGAATCTTGAAAAAGGTAAGTGTGAGGTTTTTTGTTATACTGCATATGTTAGCACACATTTTGAGTGGGAAGTATGTGTGTGTTGTGAGAAATATATTCCTCCCTCTGGATGTAATGAAATATGTCAGTGCATGACATGTTAAGCAGCCTGTGCAGATACCTGCATGCTTCATTTTCAAATATTAGCTTCACTCTCCTGCAAGCAAAAAGAGACATAGGCTTCGGCCCACAGTTCCTCCTCCTCTATAACCACGTCATCCTCGCAGTTGTTTTGGCAAACATGAGAGCCAACTTTTGCTAATACAATTCACACCTCGTTTAAGGGTGACTCATTCATTCTGACTCAGTTGCTCGACCATTCATTCATTGAGTTTCGATAGTGGGATTTGTGAAATTAGCTTAGCAGAAAAAAGTTATAGTGATTTATGGGGATACATTGCTGAAATTTTTTTTGTATCATTTAATTCAGAAGGAAGAAATCAGTGCTATCAATATTACTGCAACATCTCAGTATTGTTGAGGTTCCTATATATTTAATTTACATTTTTTGGCAACAGAAAGATTTTTAATGTGATTCACATTTATCTCATTTTTGATTTAGACAGCTGAACAGCTAAAGGTTAAGGGTCTTGCTAAAAATTGGCTGATTAATGGTGCTGAGGACTGAACCAACAATCTTCTGATATAAACTTCAGCACCTTAGTTAATGAGCTACTATTTTCGCTATGATTGTGTGATTTGGATTGTTTAGACAAAATCTTAGGGTGGTTCTAAAATAAAAATTTCTTTGAGCAGCTCTCAATAGTCAAGGCTCAGTATCTATATTGCCCATATCTTTTATTGATAACCCTCGAAAGTGAGAAATTTGCAAATAAAAAGTTTAACTAATAACACAAAACATTTACATTAAAGGAACACATGAAACTGAATAGGAAAAGATGAGACTAGTAAGGAAAGGAGTAGAGTAGTGGATAAAAGAAGAATGATATATAATCTGCCAAAAGGAAGTTGCCAGTAAAGTAGAATGAAACATCTCTGTCTCCAGAATGCTTGCATTCTCTAATTTAACTAAATTGCTTGCCTCTGTGCTTTTCAGTGGCTTTCTACCAATCTGACTTGTCTGGATTTGAATTTGACATACATATCAGGTCTATCTTTTTGATTGACCATTAATATACTCTGAAACATTACCAAACACAGACAATTCTTTTTTAAGTAAACTATACACACTAGAGGACCCTTACATAAAGCAGTGTGTCCTAAAAACTAGGATTCACATTCTTGCCAGTTGTTTACCTCTTATTACATTCATGGGATGTACATAAATGTTTGTGTATTTTGTTTTATCTTTGTCTGTGATTTACACAGGTGTTGTGTGTCTTTTATGTCACTTACACGTTAGTCTAAAAGGAAATTTTATGGCACTGAGCATTTATAACTGTGTTACAACATCACTAATAAATAAGAAAGGAATGTAAATCCATATAGACGTTTATTACACTTTTAGCACTATTAACTCATTTGTTTAATAAAACAAATAAAAAACAAATAATGATGCTGTTCATATGATATTAGCTGTATGCCTGTCTAAAACCTGCCTTGTTCTTCTGTATTGAGTCATATTAAGCATATATTTGTTATCTTTATGTTTTCACAGTTTAAAAATTATGTACATTTATTTTCAGCAACCATCTATTTATTCATCCGCAGCGTTGTGGCTTAGCGGGTTGGAATTGTTGCCTCACAGTAACAAAGTCCCAGGTTCAGAACCCTGGCAAGGGAATTTCTGTGTGTAGTTTGCATGTTCTTGCAGTTCATGTTACTCCAGGTTTTCTCCCTCAATCCAAAAAATTGTTTGGTTTATTCAGTCATTTATTTTCTATACCCGCTTATTTCCTTAATCGGGGTCACGGGGTCAGCCTATCCCACACATAGGGCGAGGGGCAGGGGTACACCCTGGACAGGTCGCCAGTCTATCGCAGTGCCACATATAGACGAACAACCACACACACTGACATTCACCCCTATAGGCAATTTATAGTTACTTAATTGACTATAGACATGGGTGTGAGTGTGTGTGTGGTTGTTTGCCTGTATGTGGCACTGTGATGGACGGGTGACCTGTCCAGGGTGTACCCCTGCTTTTTACCTAATGACAGCTGGGATAAACTCCAGAAAATGCCTGTGACCCTGTTTAGGAATACATTTGCATTTACAGTATTTGGCAGATACCTATATAATTAAAGCGACTTATATTAATCTTTTTTATACAGCTGAGCAATTGTGGGTTAAGGGCTTCGCTCAGGAGCCCGCAGTGGTGGCTTGATCATACTGGGAATCAAACCCCAACCTTTCTGGTATTAGTCCAACACCTTAAACATTAAGTCACCCCTTTTCAGAACACCCATTATTATAGATAATAATCATTATTTCAGAAATTCTTAAATAAGTAATTCATTCTGTAAAATGATTTAATGGCATTCTCTGTGCAACTGAAAGCACAGCTACACCCCACTACATTGGACCCTAAAGAAAATTGCCTTTTTTAAAATGAAATAATACTATTCTGCAGAATTAAATAATTGCACTGAGTTTGATTCCATATTTTGGCATAGCAAATAGTGTATTGTGTTGATTTGACAAATGAAATAATCACTGATTTTACAAGTTTTTACTGGAGTAAATATTACATACAGCTCATACTACACTGTATGGCCCAAATATGCGAAACTCCAATGTTACAGAAGGGACTGCTTCTTTAACATCCTGTGCTCTTTTATTAAAGCAGTCCAGTAGATGTTGAAGTGTGACATTGGGGATTTGCTTATTCAGCCACAACAGTATTAGTGAGATCAAGGAGTGATGTTTGGTAAGGAGGTGTGGGGTGCAGTCAATGTTTCAGTTCATCCCAAAGGTATTTAGTGGAGTTATGGTCAGGACTCTGTGCTAGACATAAAAGTTTATGCTACATCATACAAAGATGTCCTGTACAACCGCTGTATGTACTGAATATTACTTAATTCATTGACAGTTTTATGTGGTTTTGTTGTGTAGTATATCTAGCTAGAGTCTAGGCCATGTTTTCATCTAATAACATTCCCATCAAGTATGATGGATAACTCAGAAAGTTGATGGATAACCTGGGGAGTAGCATTTGAAGCCTTTGAAACTCCCTAATTGCTGCTGTTGTTAGTCAGCATTGCCATAAATATGATGTCATCACCTCACTGCCTCCAGAGGATGACTTGTACTTCCATGAGGACATTTATGTGATACAAAATGGACAAAAGTAACTAAGACTATTGACACTGCTGCTGATAGTTCCAGCACACACACATTTTCTAGTAGTCTTTTATATATAACCATATGGCTGCTTGTAACTTAATGAAAAAACAGTCAGGCAAAATAGGTTAGAAGTCAGCAATCCAACAGTAATCATGCCTCTCTCTCTCTCTCTCTCTTTCTTTCTTTCTCTCTTTGACTGTATATGTAGGTGTGTTTGCCATAAGCCAGGCTCAAAGGACATCATTTGTTTATGTATTATTGCTATCATTATTTGAGTGTAAGTGATGAGGTTGAAGTGTGCGGAGGGTTATGAATTCCGCTCCTCTTTCTCTTTACTGTAAATAGTTTTTTCTTTTTCTTACAGTTGCTTTTTGCTCTGTTGATCCATCTCACTTCACTTTTTCTCCCATCCTCTGTCTTTATCCTACCTTTAGTCTCTCCTGCGGACTCTTTTGCCCTCCCCCATCCACCGTCCTCTAGTTCCTCTATCTTTCTCTTTTAGTCTCTCACTACTCTGTATTTCTCCCTTGGCTCTCTCTCCCCTTTCTCTCTCTCTTTCTCTCTCTCTCTTTCTCTCTCTCTCTCTTTCTCTCTCTCTCTCTCGGTCCACGCTCTTCTGTCTGCTGGAAGTTAATGAGCCCAGCTCCCCCTGGGGAACACACACTTCCTTTGCCAGAAAGGGAGTGATAGAGAGACAGAAAGCTTAACTCTAAGCTGTGAGAAAGAGAGTGTGTTGGTGTGTGCATGAGTGAGTGAGTGAGTGAGTGAGTGAGACACGTTGCAGAAGAAGATAGTGGGGGAAGGGGAGGGGCACTGAGCGAGATAAGGGAGAAAGACAGAGAAAAGGATCTACAGACAAAATTAAAGGGTAGGTAAGAGTGGATGTTTGCGGTCACAATGATGGAAGAACACAAAAACCTGCCTCAGAAAGGTGAATTAGTTCACTGGAAAATGCAGTCTTGAGTTTTAGACTATGAAAAAAATGATGGAGAGATTAGACAGATAGAGTAAAGTGATGCACCAAATAAAAAAGAACCACTGCTAGGTTTTCATAAGGGACTAAGTGAAAAATTACCCTCATGAATTTGTTTCTGTCCATTTCATTCCATGTGTGCCGGCGTGTTTGGGAACCGCTTTTACCTTGGTGCGTGCTCCTGAGATGGAATGCGCACAAGGCAGCCATTGTTGTTTAAACAGGCAGCCAGCAGCCCTTCTCCTTGGCAACGGGCTCTGCAGCAGTGTCTCCCACGGCAACAGTGGAACGGGGGTGCTATGGGTTCAGGCTGTGTGTGTGTGTGTGTGTGTGAGTGTGTGCATGAGTGTGCAATGGTCATGTCAAAAAGTCAAGGCCACAGTGGAGAGGACCCTCTGCAAAACTCTAGCTTCGAGGTCTCAACCAATATGTGTGCATGCACGTGTCAGTGTGTTTTCCGACACAGTGTGCATAGAGAGAGAAAGAATGAATGAGTGAGAAAGAGAGAGAGAGGGGTACAGCTATAAAAGAAAAAATTGCAACAGAAAAGATATGAACAGGTGAAGACATGGTAAGGTGTTTGAATAAAGGAAAAATAGAAGATAAGGGAAAAAACGAAACAAGGTCTACATGATATCTACATGATAACTAAAATGTTCATCACAGATATCCATCAATAAAAATGTGATGTCAGGTGTGATCTCAATTGTGGAGTAGCCAAAAATTTTATACATTTTCTAACAATAATTACTCAAGTAACAGAAAAACTATTGTAATGTTTAAAGTTACCAGAGAAGGAGCAATACAATCTGTAGTGAGTTCCATATGAATAGTCTTATGTAGTGAGTTACAATATGAATAGTTTCATGTAGTAAGTTACTACATGAATAGTCTTATGTAGTAAGTTACTACATGAATAGTCATATCATGTAGCGAGTTGCTAGCTCCCTGATGAATAGAAAATCCTGAATTCAGAAAAATATATATAATAACTCAATATTAACTACATAAAATATACATTCAAAAAGACAAAGAAAAGTCAATGTGTAATATTTTATAGCAACTTATGGTAAGGATAAAGAGCTTATAGTTACATCACTCTCAAATAGTAATTATTATCATTAAACTTACCACAACAAATTTTGTGAGGTTTAAGCAGAAATTCCTGTACAATAATATTATAACTTGTCTTGGTCACATGTGAGTGTCCTTTATTCATTTCTTCTCCCTCATCCATTATTATAGAAAATGATGATACTTTTAGAAATTACTGCGTTTTAGGTACGTACTTTAGCCTATTACTGTACTTGCCATCTCATTATCAGAAAAACAATGAAAACTAATTATTGAATGTATTTCTTATAATTAATATGTAATAGTAGCACAGGAATGACATGAAATGTACCAAAGTAAAAGCAAATTTCCATGAATGAAAATTAGTGAGAATAAATGTAAGGCGAGTTAACTTAACTTAAAAGTCTACTCAAGTAAACATACTTGTGTTACTTAGTATAATGGGTTACTACCGACCTCTGATAAACAGGAGTAATGTAGTATGTTAACAAATACAAACGAAGTTATATAGGAAAGGCACAAAGATTAATGTGTACAAAACAATTGATTACCATAAAAATAATACACGCTTTAAATTCTCTCTCAATTCAACTGAGCAAAAAGGGCCTTGCTCAGGAGCTCACAGTTAGTGGTGCTGAGAATCAAACCTCTGTCTTTCTGGTATCAGTCCACCTTTACCACTAGGCCATCCCTCCAGTATAAATTCAAGTCAACCAATATAAATTCAAGTCAACAGTTTTTCAATTCATCTGTATTGCAGTAATATTAATGAACTGGGAAACCATTTCTTTTAATTGTATATTACAAAATTTTACATTAAGAGAAAGTTGCATTGTAAAAAAAGGGAAAAAGCAAGACTGGTCTCTAGGATCTCTTCCTCTCTCTCTCTCTCTCACTCTCTGTCTTTTTCTCTCTCTCTTTCTTGTCTGTTAGATTTCTTGTCTGTTAGTTTCTTTCCAGCTGGTGCTGTAGCCACATCACCCATGAAGAAGTAAAGAGTGGATTGAAGGGTCTCTGCAATTCTTTAAATAACCACTACTTGTACACTCTTACAGAAGTAATATTGCTGCAAAGAAAGAAACTAAAAGTAGGATGTAGTGAATGTGTGTGTGTGTCTGTGTGTGTGTGTATGTGGATGCATGATTTGGCAGGACCTAGTGTTGACGACAAGCTCTGATGATGAAGACTATTAGGAATTTCCTGCAGCTGGGGATGAGAGAGGACAAGAGGAGGAAAGTGAGGGAGGGTGAGAGTGTTAGTTGGCTTAGGGGTAGTGGGGTGAAGGGAGGGAGAGAGTAGGGGCCATAGAAAGGTGGAAAGAAGTGGTAGTGAAAGATAGAACAGTGAGACCAGGCAAGGGAAATATGGAGCTCCAAAGAAAGATGGAGGAATGCTGAGCAGGCAAAGTAAAACCTAAAAAGAAAAAACATGGCAGACCAGTGTGTTTATGTGCCCAAATATGAGTGTGTGTACGTGTTTAATGACAGCTGTGTTTCTTTTGCAGAGTGTCACCAACTGTCTCTGCGGACTGTGTGACCCACTTCTACCTTTTTCTACACGTTTCCCTTTCTCCTTCCCCCTTTTTACTCTCCCACCTCACTCTCCATTTTGCATCCTTCTTTTTTGCCCTCTCTCTCTCTTTCTCCTTCTCTCCCTCTCTCTCTCTCTCTGTACGTCTTGCTCACCCTCCCCCCCATCACTTGCCCTCACACACTGTCAGGGCTGCTGCCTGTATCTTAGCAACAACTGCACTCTCATTTGAACTGAGTGAGTGCTTTTCCCTAACACACCCACTGAAACACACGCACTTGTGTAAATACACACACACACACACATACACACACAAATGCACATATATACATACACACACACACCATGATTTTACACATTGTGAAAACACCCACACATACGTTTGTGTAATTACATGCGTACTCCAGAGCCACCATCAGTACTTTTGTGTAACAGACTCAACAGCTTCTTTCATGCATATACTTTTACATAGGAATTTAACTCAGAATTATCAGAAAGGGGTTAATTGGGAACTAAAAACAATATACACCACTGTTGTTTTTGTAAAAAAAAAAAAATTATAATTCTTTAATGTTTTGCCACCTTATGTTGTGGGCTAATTCAAAATATTTAAGCAATGTAGATCTGATCTGATACTGAGTAAAATAGTATAAGACTAATTTATGTCAACTTTGGCCAAATTTTCCTACATGTGTGTTTTGCTCACATCCGATAGGATACTTACATGAAGACCAAAGAGAAGGTACATGGATGCGATAAATGAAGACATGAAGTTAGTGGGTGTGAGTGAGAAGGATATAGAGAATAGGGCTAGGTGGAGCGACCCCTAAATGGGAGCAGCCGAAAGGAGAAGAAGAAGGCTACTTTTCTTCAACTTGCTCTGTCGGCAAAATGTACTTGCTGGCAGTGTGAAGACTGCATGTTGGAGTGTAGTACACAGTAGCGCTGAATGTTACTAAAAATATTAACCTTTTTTTAGTGAGTATAGATTTTAAAAATTCAATCAGAAAATAGGAGGTTATGTAGGTCCATACATATCGTATTTGTGTATGTGTTTCTCAATGCTTTTAGGAAAGTGTATTGTTCCTTTATCATAACATTTGTTATAGTACAATGTTTCCATTAACAATTTTTGAGTAGTTAAACACTTCTTCACAATGTATACTTGCTGCATTGCAGATGTGGACAGATCGCTTCTGGATATTTATGACCACAATGGTTACATGGCTAAGCGCTTACTAATTAATCTATGTATGCTTAAGTGCTGTATACTCACATAATGTAAACATTTAATTGTATTGGCCCAGCCATGATTTTTGTTTTTTGGTGGTTATGGATTTGAACACAAGCACACTAGCCGAGTTTTGTTGGAGAATGTACTGTTATTGTCCTACATCAGCAGATGTTTTTTTTGTTACCTTCAGTATATTCAAAGAGATTGTGTAGGGAAACTAAGATAAGAGGATAAAAAGAATAAACAAATTATAGAAATAAACACGTAGCATGTGTAGAAAAGCTTGAACTTGACAGTAGTGGTGAGGATAGAGAACATTTAAAATTATTAATTACAGGCAACCACCACCACAGATTTCTCTGTTTAGGTCTTTGATACACACCCAGAAATACACACAATTTGTTTTTGAGTAATTCCAGCTCACTAGCATGCAAGATCTGGCAAGGAAATGCGTAGTGCGGCCAAAACAGAGGGAAAATGGGAGGAGAAGCTACAGACACACTATCTTTTAAAGGGATGGAATAAAACATTTGTGACTGAGTGAAGGAGGGAGAGAGAGAGAGAGAGAGAAAGAGATGTGTCTGTGACTATAATTAAAGTGATGATCTGCAGTTGTATTCATTCCCTTCGTCAGTCAGTTAGACTGATGCTTAATTAATCAATGGCATTAATTAGTGAGAGAATCAAAGAGGGGGGGTACATGGTAATGTATGCAGTAGATCTAAATGCTGTAGCCGCCGTTAGTCTTCTGGTTAAGAAAAGTACACTCATACAGTCTTAGTAGCCCATGCATGATCTCATCTTTTTTTTTTATCTCTAAGGAATACCTTTACTTATTATGCATTATGGTAGTATTTTGCAATCTGTTTCGAAAACAATCTAAATCGTTTTTTAGTGTTGGTCGATAGTTTGCTTTCTCTGTTTCTGCTTTCCCTCAGTCTGTTTGTCTGTCTGCCAGTGCATCTTTAAGCGAACAGGCATGGCAGGGTTTGTTCAGCCCAGAGCAGCACAGCACATGTTTCTGCTCCACTCCTTTACTCCTCTTTCTCTGCTTCCCTTCTTCTTGCCAGTTAGTAATAAGAACCATGTGCAAGAACAACAGTGATGGATGGAAATGTGTGTGTATAAAAGCTTGTGTGTGAGAAAAAGAATAAGAGTGAGACTGGGAGTGAGAGTGTGCATGGTATGGGATTTGCAAATGTAGATGTCTGTTTGCTATTACAGACTTTTACTTGTAATTTTTGTTTTGCAAAATCATTTCAATACTCTGCAAATGTATTAAACAAAAAAAAATCCGACTTTGAGAGAAGTGCCTTTATAACCAATAAAAGAAAAGTTTCTCAAAAAGAAACATTCAGAATAATGCAACAATAATACAGCCTTTCCCTTTGCTTGTAAATGATGTTATTGTAGTTTTAAAGGAAGCTGGTTGTTGAAATCGGTTGATATCCCAGACAAACGTACGATTTTTTTTGTTAAGCCAATATTGCTGTGTGACATTTTTTTTAATAGTAATTAAAATTTAAAAAAATATTCTCTGTAGCACTTTTTTTTTACACAAGGCATAATATAGCCATGCAGAAAAAATAAAAAAAGGTGCTACTTTTACAGTAGTTTAGTTTAGACTTATTTTTTACACTTTTAGTTCATGTTTTTTGTTGTTTGTTACCGGTTGTTGCAACTTATAAAGTATGCCTCGGACCTGTTGTTATTTTTCCAGCCATACAAGCTCAAGATTTTATGAATCTTTTTTTTAGTTTCTCAGAAACGCTCCAGCCCTGCTGACACCACCGCTCTTGTCCCTCTGCTGCCCCCTGTCGCTCATATTGTACATTAATTTTAATTTTTTTCTCTAAGTTCTCTAAAAATCCATGTTTAGTGTGTGTGGTATGTATGTGTACCAATTATGTCTAACTTTAATAATCTGATCTAGTTAATTATCCAGCTCTAACCATTAGAGTGTAATAATATTTTAAGCTTTAGTAAATACTTATCTATCTTAATATACTGTGCATTATTTGTTACATAGGTTACTATACTTGTATACAGTTAGCTAACTTAAAGAGAAAGCTGTTATTTAATAAAAGATTTTTCTCTAATTAAATTAATAGTCTTTTAGCTAATACAAGCTCTACTGCTATTGGTAAAAACTATTTTCTTTAGCAACTTCACTGGATTGGAAAACTGTAACCATGGTTACCACTCCCTTCATATCCTATTGCCAGGATTACAACGATTCTCTAAGTGTATCACTATGGTAACAGTTGTCCTTTTGTCCACAGGAATAACACAGTACATGACCATAGCAACACAAATGGTAAGATCAATTATATAATTAAAGTGTATTCATACAATTTAATTGATATTCAATATAACAACTTTATGCTTATACTGTTTATTCTATCTTTTTTACCTCACAGACAAAAAATGCTGGTGAATTTTCAAGGTTTTTACTGCTGAAAGCTGAAGACTTTGTTTACAATCCTGCACTTAGATTTGCTGAACAAGAAACTGGAGGTTAAGAAAGGACATTACCTTTGGGGTTACTGCAAATCAAACGGGCAAAGCTGGCAGATACTTACTGCCTACTTTATATGTGTACTAGTATAATCTGGCAATTTAAGAGACAATGAGTCGACTATCAGGCCGTCTGCGTTCTGGTAGTGTGCGCTTGGGTTGTGAAGCTCTGGGTGATGAGGACTGCAGTGACCCTCAAGACTCCTGGATAGGAAATATGGGGCCTGGGGTCACGTCAGAAGAGGCAAGTGGCTCTGACGCAGCTGCTTCACCTCACTATAGATTGTTTCCACCTCCATCACTTGCTAATGGTTTACGTAAACTTGATGACCAGTTTCAGCGCAGAGCGAGGAGACGCAGACAGACGGACCATGTGGAACAAACGCACGTGCATGAACAAAGTCACATTCAGACACACACTCTACCACATATGCACATTCACCAACAACCACTTTCACAACAACAGATCCCTCGCACAGAACACACCAACACACATATAGACTCTCAAATGCAAATTCATATGGATACCCACGCAAACACTGAGAAAGATACAATGATGCACAAACATACACATGCAGATATAGTCAGAACTTCAACTGTGGAAGAGGACACCTCTCTTGTACCAGAAGATCTTTCCATAACTCCAAAGACCAAACCATACACTTCCCTTGTCCATTCAGATCATCCACTACATGCCAACCAGCTCTCACAAAACTACTCTGCCCTTCAATCTAGCCCATCCTCAAAAAGTAATGTAGATACTGAAACCCCATCTAAAACCAGTAAAACAGAGATAAATCCCTTAACTAACCCTGAGTTAGGTCATAGTTCAAGTATAAGCCAGAATCTTGTCAACACTTCTATGGAGGCTGAGAGAAAATATACACTGAGGAGTTCAGGTCGACCTCGTTTCCCTTGTCACCTTCGCAAGTCCTCTCGTTTACGCAGAGCTGCAGAGGATAATGTAACAAAAAAGGAAGTGGAACCAAAAGAAATAGATGAGGATAGAAATATTTGGAGAGGAGAACAGATTAGACCAAAACATGAGTGTAATCTAGAATTAACTTTATCTCCTAAGGTTTTACCAGTTTCTACAAATTTAAATCGTATGGTGCCAAATCATAGTGTAGGAATACCATTTGAGAAAGCAGCAAGAAATGACACAAATATGATTCAGAATTCACAGAAAGCTAAACAACGAGGTCCTTTTTTAGGTGTGAGAAAGATAGTGGTAAAAATCGCAAGAATCCCTGTGCATCTAAGTCGACGACAGAAAAGTTATAAGATCTCTTCTCTGGAACCTGTGGCAGTGGGGCCACATGGGGAAGGGTGTACCGTAGGAGAAGCAACAGAACCCGGATCTGTTGGAGAGACCAGTGCACATATTTCAAAGGAACCCACTGCTCTTCTCCGAATGAAAAACAATGGAAAAAGTGTAATGGTGATGTTTCCTCCTGGAGAGCTTCCAGTCATCCTCAAACGGCGCAGAGGGCGTCCCCCTAAACAAGCTTTACCAGGACAGCCTGACATGCATGAGACTAGAGCTGGGGCTGCAAGTGCTGCAGAGCCCAAGAAACCCCGGAGGCGACGGCGAGTAAAACTACCATCCCCTTTGCCATCATATGTTAATGACACTAATGATGTTAAAGTTGAATATGCAGATGTTCTCTCCAAACTGGCTTTTTTAAACCGCCAACCTCCCAGTACTGGTCGCTGCTCCCCACCTCGCTGTTGGACTCCAACTGAACCTGAGACCTTTCATACGTCTCCAGAAAACCCAAATCTGTCCACTCTACTACATCGCCTCACAGGCTTTCGTAGGCGAGGTGGCCGTGCAGGATGTATGGGAGGAAGAGGAGGTGGTATGACCGGGTGCTCTGAAGCTTTTAAACGGTCCTTCAGTGATTTCTTTGAGACAATTGGCAAAAAACGCAAAGTTCCTCCATCTGAACCAGGAGCTCCACGAAAAAGGGGGAAAGGACTTAGTGGTGGATTAAAGAGGGCAACATTGAGTGAGCAAAGTAACCTGGTGAGTGGGGAAAAGATTAAAAAGCGGCATTCACGAAAGAATGGATCATTGAAAGGAGCTATAGATCAAGACTGGCCAAATGGAAATAGTGGTTGGGGAGAGAAGTTTGATCCCGATCATGGAAATTATCATGGCTCATGTTCACCCCGTGGAAGCTTTCATTCTTCTGAAACTAGCAAAGGGGGCATGTACCATAGCCCTGGAATAAGAGGAACTGGCAGTACAGAGGAATGTCAAGGAAGGTTTGCAGGATATTTTCGGTCTTTACTGGATTCAGATGACTCCTCAGATTTGCTGGACATCTCTATATCCAGCCCTACAGGACAAGATGCTCGTAAAATCACTCCGGGATATGAGGGAAGCAGTCCAGGTACGGCACAATGCTGGTCTCCTGCATTTCCTAAAAGAAGCCCTAAAGTAGCAGGATGTACTGGTGAAGGGAGCTCGTTTTCCTCAAACCAATCTCATAGCAGCTCTGCTACTAGAACTCCATATTTATACAGTGTATCCCAAATGTCACCAACCACTCCTTTTGCAAAATCCCCTGCTCTTTCACTTTCTCGCTCACCCAGTTCTCCTCATCCCTCCTCTGGATTTGTCCAGTACCCCTCCACATACAGTGGAAATGTGCCTCAAGGAACAGGAACTAGCTTAATGACACAGCATCAGCACAGATCAAGTGACTGCAGCTTTGCTTACGGAACTAAAACTTTGTCTGCTTCTCTAACACAACGTCATATTAATTATTCAAATTATCAAGCTTCTACCAAGCGACAATATACTGCATATCCCGGGCCTACTCTGCTTTCCATGCAGCAAAATGAGTCTACTAGCCCATCATCCCCAAGTGGAAGTTACATGTCAATATCAAAGACTAGCACCTTCTCCTCATCCTCATCTCCGCCTGATGGGTCTAAACAGTACCAGTGCTCTGCTTCTTGGGGTTACAGGCAAGGGGGATCTACCTGGGGGGGTGATGGATTTGGTACTCATCAATATCATGGCTACTCTGATTATGGAGTCAGTGGAACTAGCTCTGAATCCAAAGACATTCTAGACATTTCAAATTATACACCACAAAAGGCAAAACAGCGTCCCTGCCCTGACACATTTTCAGAGTCTTCTTCTGATTCCTCCCACACAGGGATAGGAAATGTTGGTGGAGCTTTCTGCCCCAGGGATGCACCAGTGTCTGAGGGGCAGTCAAGCCTGTCAAGTCTGGAGAAGCTAATGCTAGATTGGAATGAAAATTCTGCAGGTCCCTCATATAACTGGAGTCAGAATGTCCTGTTTCAAGGGGGAACAAAACCAGGCAGAGGAAGAAGGAAACGGTCTGAGGCACAGAGTGAAAAGGAAACAGGCCATATGCCCCCTGGATCTCCTGCAAGTCCTCCAGTGCATGGAGGGGGACCAAAGCGTGGGGTTACTGCAGGCCGACAGACACGGGGAAGTAGGGGCAGGGGAGGCTTTTCCCCTTGTCAAAGAGAACGACCTTTACCTCCAAAACCTCCAAAACTTCAAAAGCCTACAGTCTCTTCAACGGCAGGGCAGCTGACTTCATCAGGGGGAATTTACCAGGAAACATTAGATTATTACAGTGGAGATAGTAGTAGCCTTTCACCTCTAAGCCTTGCCCCTGAGCTCTGTGAATACCCATCTCCCTACTCTGGCCAAACCTCTACTCCATCTTCTGATGAAAGATTTGCCCATATATACCCCTCTGACTCTGCCTCACTTTCTCCAAGCTTGTCAATTCAATCAGATGCTCTAAAGCAGCTCCCTAAGCCTACACCCACCCCACAGACATATGGGCATACTACCAGAACATTCAGCCCTACACTCTCCCCTAGTCCTCGGATTCCTCCACAGTGTAGCTCAGCCATGAGTCCACATCGTGTGCCAAAAGACCAATTTTCACAGTATGACTCACCCAGTTATAGTAGCTCTCCTTGTTGGTACGGACAGGGTGGAAGTGTTGCTCATAGTCCCCAGAGCTATGATGAGCTGCGCACCACTGCCGTTACTATTCCCTCACACAAACGGGAAACATCTCTAATTAGCCCCGGAATGAGAGCACCATCCCATTCCTTTAATGCTACACCTTTAGTCAGAGGACATACTATGTCCTCTTCTTGTTTGAGTCAAGACTCTTCTCCACAGCACGAGGAGCTAGGTTATCAAGGAAATATGGACAGCTATGCATCTGTAGGACACAGATTTGTGTCCCAAAGTTCCAGAGGGGGGGTTCTCTGCCAGCTGTTGGACCAACCAACAGAAGAAGGCTTCACTGTCACCAGCCTGTAGTTAGCATTAATGCACCATCTCAATAAAGGTAAGTGAATAGTTATTAAACATCCCCAAAATTAAAAAAAAGTAAAATAATAATAATAATTTGTAATTTCATTACGGAATGCCATTTGTAATTAGGTTGGACTTAGAATTAGTTTTAAACAGATTTTCCTAATGCATTTTCAAAGTTATTAACTATGATCAATTTGCACCTTTTCCATGTTTGGTTATTCATTGTTTCTTTTCTTTCAACAGATGATTTGGACTGCACCATTTTCATATTTTTAATATTTTATAAGAATGTGATTCTACGAAAGATGTTTGTTAGATAGGATTAAGGAGATTTGGAACTGTGGACTAGATGATTTCTTCAGCAGTGACAATCAAGACAAACACGCACACACACACACACACACACACACACAACACACAGACCTATAACAGCACATACCTACACAGATAGTACTTTATACATGCACAAGACCAGTTGTGAAGGTTGGGTGAAGTTGGTTTTTTTGGATGCACAGACATAATAAAAAAAGACTTTGGTGAACTGCAGAAATCCTAAGAATGCAAAATTAATCATTTTAACAGATATCCAGACATGCCTGCTACAGTGGTTCCACTTGACCTAAAAGATGCAAAAGGTTTTTGGACTTTACACGTATATCTGCTGATTCTCTTTCTGTGTCTATCTGTCTTTTCAAGTCTCAACATCATCTCTGGCCATGTCAGTAGAAATTAATTACTTACTCCCCAGAATCTACCAACTTTGCAGAGTTTTTGATGGTGACTCTACTCTCTACAAAGACTTTATCCCCCTTATCTCCTTATGTCTGTTCCAAAATACCAGCATCTGTACATAAGTCACGCCACCCATTTAAACACCAGATATAACAATGCAATGATACTAAAATAAAGTATAGCAATTACAGAAGTGTAGAAAGCTTTGCAAAGTTTGTAAATTTATAACAAGACTATGATTATATGATGTTGCAGAATTTTCTGTTATAACATGTAACATGTTAAGCCAATTTATAAGCGACTTTAAAATGTTTCACTCGATGCTGTGTAAATTGTTGCTGCAATCATTTAAAGTAAGGGTGGTCCAATGTGGGTGGGTTGGTTTGTCTGAATTAAATGCCTTTTTTGTTCTTTTCACAGTAACATCCTGCAGCATGGCCATACCCCTCCCAACCCCTAGTTCTTGTCTCTGTTTTTTGTAATTTTCTGTCAGTAAGACGCTCATGCACTGACCCAAAAAATGCTACTTTGGCAAAGGTGCTGAGAGGCCAGTCTTTCTGAGCATGGAGGTCTGGAACTCAGGGTGTGGACAATGCCTAATCTCCTACTCATACTGCCCCCCCTTCTCTCTCCACTGTTATTTTTCTCGTGGTCTGCTGTGTCGTACAGTGATTTTTTGTGATGAAATACTGTATCTGTATGTTCCATATACTGTATCTAAGGTTGAAATATTTAAATACACATTCTGTACATATCATTGTGTAACATATCATTGTCCGGCCTCTGCTCCGTGAAGTGGTGTAGAGTGTTGTGAGAAAGTTACATTTACAGTATTTTGCAGATGCCCTTATCCAGAGCGAGTTACAAGTGAGCAATTGGGGTTAGAAATCAGTAAACAATCTATTTTTTAACAGTATAGTTGTAATAGGGCTTTTACAGGGTAAGCAGTTTAAATGGATATAGAAGAGGCCTATAAATAAAAACATAAATTATCAAATCAATAAGGCATTTTACAAAATAACATACAAACCAAGACATAACAGACCAAAAGCACAACAACAAAGTCATAAATATGAAAATGAAGTCAAAATGCAAAATGTTTTTTACTAAACATTACATGCTTAAGGCTGACTGGACACAATGTCTATCACAGTTGTTAAGCATATCAAGATTGTTTTTTTTAAAAACCTAGGGTGAGGACTGATTCTTAAAAAAAAATCCACTGTTTAAACAGATTCTAGTGTATCATACTTATACTTTGCTGTGTAAAAAATTGACAGCATATGAATGTTCCTAGTAAAAAAAAAATCAAGCATAAACAAAGCACCAGCGTTCCTCTAAATGTATCTAGCATCTTTTAATTGTCTGTTTGCTGCAGTGGCACATACTATTACACAATAATGCCAGTTATATTCAAATTTAGTATGGTACAAACACAACCATATTCGGTTTGACTAATAAAATGTAGCAAGACGCATGATACTGAATAAGGATATTTATGTTCTTTTTCAAGGTAATGTTTATGTGTTTTTGTATTAGCAATTCTGGTTTTACGTCAGTTTGTCTGTTTTTTAACCCAGTTTTGCTGTTGTATTTTTGGTTTTGTGGTTTGATTATTGCTGCATTTTTGATATACTGTTGTGTTTTGATATACTAATGTGGCACAGTAATATAGTGGGCAACATTGCTTCTTCATAGCTCCAGGGTCCCTGATTTAATTCTGTGCTCAAGTTATTGTCTCTGTAATGTTTTGCATGTTCTTCTGTTGTTTAAATGGGTTTCCTTTGCATGTATCCCCCCCTCCAAAACATGCAGATAGGTGGTATCTTATCCATGATTATTTTCTCTTACTTTGCATCTAGGATAGATTCACTTCACAAAATAGTGTGAAATGGAACATATGAAAACTTCTACATTCCACACAAATCAAATGAAACACAAACCCAACCAAATAAGAGGACTTTACAATGATCTGCAGACTTTACCAACAATAAAACTCTAAAATAAAAACTAGCTTTAATAAAAATAATACCTACAGTTATTCTGCTATTATATTTACCTCACGTATTAGTTTTACTTTGAGGTTTGTGCATTACTGACTTGTTTTAAAAAAAACTGATAAAGTAAAATGTACAAATTAAGAAAAAAATATTGCAGATTATAAACTATGCAAGCCTCAAAGTGTAATTTTATAAATGTTATTTTTTTATTAAATAAACAACTATAAACTAAAGCAATAATAAAAAGCAAAACTCATTTTAAAACTTTTAATTATTTGATCTGATTAAAATCAAATAATATGTTCTAAACTCAGAGACAGGTTGACTGGTATTTCAAATTTAGAAAATACTTATATCAGATTATAATATTAATATGTTTACAGTATTATTGCAGTATTCATCTTTTACTTTACTAATTTAACCATGGTGAAATAGACCATGTATAATTTGTATTATTAAGTTAACTTTGTATGCCATGTGATTTTACATAACATTTCCATCATTTTCATCGATGTGATCAAATGGCTATAAGCATTATTATCATTGTTTGTTATCATTATTATTATTCATAGTAGTAGTAAAAAATGTAGTAGTAAAAATTCAACTGGTGTTAGTAGTAACACTGATGCTGATGTTGTTGTTGTTTTGTTTAACCTTCAGCAATGGCTATAATTATAAATGGTAAACAGTCCTTTGTGTAATAACTTTATAATAATGTAATTGAACGTAATTTCATTTTACGTAAACGTTATATATTTGGAAACTAGTTCGCAAATGCCGAAGTTCCTCTCGGTCAGTATATATTTAATGGAAATTAATAGTTTTCTTGTGTGTTAATTACTTATAATGGCACCTTTGACTGCAGTCAAAGCAGTATGATTTAGCAGTGTGTGTGTGTGTGTGTGTGTGTGTGTGTGTGTGTGTGTGTGTGTGT
>JAOTQW010000022.1:5495900-5512018 GCA_026260075.1 Sisor rabdophorus
AGCAGACCCTCGTGACCCCGGAAAGTTCGGGAATAAGCGGGTATAGAAGATGAATAAATGACCTTTATCATTAAAACATACTATACAATTCAATTAAATATTGTATAAATGTAATGTTTGTTTATTAAGTAAAAACTGGTGAATGGTGGTTACTACGAGACTCAAATAATGTTTTAAGTTAGACTTTTCAATCTATCAGATTCCAATTTGTACAGATTTTGTTGGTTTATCGAATGGTGTGCGAGATGCCCTCTAGTGGTCAAATCTTGCAATCTCGAAATTACAATCCTAATCGTATCTGTTGGGTGTACAAAATTCCGTCTTTATTTTTCTCTTCGCAATTTTGTCAATTTATTAATCTAAATAAATAAACAAATAACATTTTAACAAGGATATTAGTTAACATACACATAAAAGATTATGCAAGAAATAAAGATAAAGGTAAAAAGAATATTAGCCAGATAAAATACAGGTTTGGGTGCCGACATCAGAAGTTTTAAGATATATTCATTCATTCATTCATCTATACCCTCTTATTCCCTAACTCGGGGTCGCACCATGGACAGGTGGCCAGTCCATCGCAGGCCCACACATAGACAGAACCACGCGCACTGACATTTACATTTACTCCTAACATCTAGATCTAGATCTAGAGTGTATATTTCGCAAAATGGTCAGTGTGGTAATGTTTTGTGGCCTCTCAGTTTCAGCTATAATCAGTATGTATATGGAATGTGAACATGTGACATTTCGCCACGTTCCGGATATGTTGAAGCAGGCCCGCTGATCAGCACTGAGCGCCCCGCCCTGTACAGCCAGCAGATGTTTTTAACCCACACGGGTGGAGCCGGAGCCCTGATTTATAACCACGCCTCGGGTTAATTCGGATGACAGCAACGTTATCCAATGAAATCTCTTCTTTATCAACCGCTATCCAATGAAAAGTTAGTAACTCCGGGACTTTGCTGTCCGTGGCCGACTGCTCTTATGACGGTAAATGCAGACATTTTTTTGACCTGGAAAGTAGAAGGAAAAGAAGTCAAGTAATGTTCAGGAAGTTAAGGAGTATAAAATAAAAAACAGAAGGAATTTAGTTGCGTCGATTTGCTGCTTTATTCTGTGGTAAGTAATGTCTATTTTTTATTTCTTCACAAACTAGCTAGCCGCACTAGCTAACAACTCACTTCCTGTTCTGGTCGTTTAGGGTGGGCCGCGATTTTTGACTTTATTAAAGTAAAACGAAATAACTTAATTTTAACAAGTTAACCGTGTTAAAGTTTTGGTTTTTATACCTTCAAATTTGCATGTAGATGTAATTTTATACCTCTCAGGTAAATTCTTTAAACGTCTTCCTGATGTAACGTCTGAATGCTATGACTCGCATTTTTATGGGCACTGTAATATTAGCTGGAGAGGCAACTGACTGCAAACTTAAAGGAGATTTAAACATTTTTCTTTGGAAAAACTTATTCTGAGCATCTGAGATTTTTCTCTGTATGTTTTAATTCAGTTTAATCTAAATCAAACCGAATAAAGATGGCTGATGAGGCTTTTTACTTGCGTGTGTATTATACCCAATGTCTCTCGTCTTCCGTTATTTAAGAATTATACACAATATGAGCTCATGTTGTTGCACAGTATATATCCTTCCTATCCTGCCTAAGTTATAGACATAATATGAGTAGTTATAATTTTAAAAAAAACATTACTATTCGCCAATGATTATTTGCATAGTATGATCTAGGTCTTGGAGTTCTTTTTTCAGGAAATCTAAAAATAAACTTATGTGATCTATTAGGGCCATGATGATCATTTTGATTATAAAGTACCAGGCAAAGATTAGTGTCTGCTAAATCTAGTTTAGTAAAATGGTTTACTTTACACTCTAAATGCAATTACACTGTAATTGGAGAAGTTGCAGCAAAAGAAACAGCAGAATGACCCCAGCTTTTTCTGCAAGTGCAGTCCTTGGATGGAAATGATAATATATAGAAATAATAATAACACGCTTACGATATTTTATTTGTTTTACTTTTAAATGTTTTTAATATTAGGATCTCATCTGTTAATAACCAGGAAACGCTGTGTGTTTTGTAACCTTGCATTCTTTTTGACAGCAAACATAAAGGATCTAAACTGCCTCTAAACGGAACGATGAACAGCAGTTTTGGTTCTGCTTTGTGCCAGACACTTTGGGTGTGTTTATAAATGGCTGGATATGTACATGGAAAAATTAGTGAGCCAGCCTGCTTCATACTGTGGAGACAAGCTGGGGGGAAAAAAAGATCTGAAACGTACTGGAAATGTCAACATTTGTTTATTGAAAGTAATTTACTTTTTTCCTGTTTTTAGAAAGGAGAGTCACTTTTACTCACCATGCCATTGGTGATGCGTAACATCGAGCCACGGCACCTGTGCCGTCAGACCCTGCCCGCATCAGTAAAGAGCGAGCTGGAGTGTGTGACCAACATCACGCTGGCTAACATCATCCGCCAACTTGGCTCCCTCAGTAAGTCTTGTTTTGTTTGGTCAATTATTTTGGCAGCTTAATACCTTTCTTTATTTCTCCTTTAGAAACTAGTGATACAAAACTATGTGCATGTCTGTTATATTGCAGGCAGATTTGCAGAGGATGTGTTTGGTGAGTTGTTTGTCCAGGCCAGCATGTTTGCAGATAGGGTAAATACCCTAGGCGAAAGAGTGGACAAGCTACAAGTCAAAGTTACCCAGCTGGACCCCAAAGAGGAAGAGGGTAAGAATAGAAAAAGATCACGTTGCTCACCTAATAAAATAGCTATTTAGTTAAATTTTTCAAACTTTGTGTAATAAATGCTGTTTATGTTCCTCTATAATATTTTAATTATGCCTAATTAACTCAAATGTTTTAATCTTTGCTTCCTTCTTGTTTGCTATGCTTTTTTTGTCTGTAGTTTCCCTGCAGGCAATCACTACCCGCAAAGCTTTCCGCTCTAATCTGTCTCAGGATCAGCAGCTATTTACTCGGCCTTCACTGCCTCAGCCATTAAAGGAGACCTACCAAACATGCAACGAGCCACCGCCACTTAAAATCCTCAGTGTCTACAGGTATAGAAAACTTTAAATTTAATATCCAAACACCGTTATTGTTTTTGCTGGATTTAATTTTTTTGTTTAGCAATTCTAAATATAAAATAAGGTGTGATTATATTTATTAAGGTGTCATTGTATTATTAAATTAATGTATCAAAATTCACATTTCCTATTTATATAAGTTTTTTGCTACTGGTTTGTGTGTGGGTTTTTTCCCCCTTATTACAAAAATAAGAGACTATATATTTTTTAGTTTTCTGATGTTATCCCTGCAGATTATGTGACTGGCGATTGTCCTCTTACTTGTATAAGGATAAGTTTATTTTACAAACTCAGTATCTGCAAAATTAGATTTTTTTTGGCTGATAATTCATCCATGTTTGTAAATGCATTAGCCAATTGTCTAAATTAACTTTTTTTTTGACACAGGGAGGATGGAAAGGATGCACTTAAATTCTACACTGACCCATCCTATTTCTTTGACTTGTGGAAAGAACAGATGCTACAAGACACCAAAGATATAATGAAAGAAAAACGGAAACATAGGGTAAGACCAAAATCTTGGCAACCTCAGCTTTTTTTCATGGGAAGGATAAGAGCATCTGCCAAATGCTGTAAATGTAAATGTTCTATAGAAATAAAAAAAATTGTGTATGTGTGTAGCGAGAGAAGAAAGACAATCCCAACCGAAGCAACCTGAATCCTCGCAAGATCAAAACACGTAAAGAGGAATGGGAACGCCAAAAAATGGGTGCTGAGTTTATTGTTCCAAAGGCTGACCTTGGGTACGTAAAATTTCAGGACATGATTGACTGCACTTTAATTTTTATTCGTTTATAATGGTGTTTTTGCCTTTTTTCCTCAGTCATTCCAGGGATCTGATCAATGGCAGCATTGGCTCAGGTGATGACATGGGAATGATAGACTCTGAGGGACTTGACCAAAGCACAGCTTCCTACAGTTATGATCCTGGCTCTCCTCTGCCGCCTCCAATTTTGGATGATGAAGGTTTCTTGCCACCCCCTCCTCCTGATATGATGTAAGATTTGTTTCGAGACTTTCATTAAGATTAACAGTTTTAGGCCATATTTTGCTTTTATCTAATGCCTGATTTTATTATTTATTTATAATTGTTTAATTATAATTTTTTGTAGGTATAATGATGTACAAGGTGGATCCTTATCTCAGAGACCAGTTAGCATTTTAAGCCCTACCCATCCTCCTCCTGCCCCTCCAATAATGGCAACTTCTCCTCCTGGCCGCCCTTCAGTTGCACCACCTGTTGCTCCACCTCCTCCTCCGCCCATTGGAATGGCTCCACCCCCACCACCACTCGGATTTGATTCTCCTCCATCCCCTCCTCCCCCTGCATTTGTTTCTCCCTCTATTCCCCCACCACCACCTATTTCTTCCTGTATTCCATCTCCACCCCCTCCTCCTGCTGGCAGTGGACCACCACCGCCTCCTCCACCCCCACCACCTCCAGGTCCACCACCGTGCTTTGCTACATCAGCTCCTGCCCCTCCTTCTTCAGGTGGACTCCCAGCAGCCCCTGCTCCTAAGCCTCAGCCTGCTCCTGTTAGCGATGGTCGCAGCGATCTTTTAGCAGCTATTCGTCAAGGTACTACTTTTTTTTAGCTGAATACATCATTTTTGTGTGTGGTTGTGTGTCTGTGGCCTGCAATGGATTGGCGACCTGTTTAGGGTGTATCCGTGCCTCTTGCCCTATGTGCTCCAGCAGACCCCTGTGACCCCGATTGCGGGAATAAGCGGGTATAGAAGATTAACAAATGTAAAAGTTTACATAAAGTTTCTCCAAACATTCAACGTCTGCCCTAATAGCTTATGGTAGAGGATAGATTAAATCAGCTGGGGATAAAAAAAAACCTTCTTTCAACACCTGCATTTGGAGAATATAGCCTACATGTGCTTACAGTCTGTAGGAATTTAATGAGTTAAAAATTCAAATTGTAATTTAATGTTTGTTTGTTTGTCTAGGCTTTAATCTGCGTAAGGTTGAGGAGCAAAGAGAGCAGGAGAAGAGAGACTTTGTGGGCAATGATGTAGCAGCCATCTTATCTCGCCGTATTGCTGTGGAGTGCAGTGATTCCGAGGATGACTCTTCAGAGTTTGATGATGAAGAGTGGTCTGAATAAGACCACAATGCATGTGACAAATTCCTCTTAGACCAAATCTACTTGTTTTTTTTTGGTTAGGCTAACCACAGTAAATGGTGTGTGTGTGTGTGTGTGTCTGTCTGTTCCTATGCGCACTTCAGTCTCGTCTGACTTCTGAGTAAATTATTTAGATGAGCAGCCTACTCCTATTTTAAATGTCCATTCCTCTGTAATGTGTTAAGAAAAATGCAAAAGTTTTTTTTCTGTCTCCGTATTATATTTGTAAAAGCTCATGATTAATCGCGTCAATGCTTTGCTTTGTTTATATGCCAAAGTCAAGTACAGCACACAACATGAGTCAGTAAAGTATTCCTCTATATTCTTTTTGCTTATATGGGTAATTTAAAAGGATCCTGTATAATTACATTTCTAAAACAATGACATTTTCCATCTTTTTTTCCCTGTGGCAACCTACAGTATCCATCTATCTTTGTATCTGTCTCCTGTTCCTGGTGCCAGTTTTGGCATGACTCTATTCAAATGTGTGTCTTGTTCTGTTTGTCTTTTGTATGACTCGGTCATTCTAGTAGGCTTGGCCTCCCAAACCCTATATGGATGCAGTGTATATTTTTTCACCCCTAATTATTCCAGTCAAATGAGCCAAACTACTGAAAAAGTGTTTAAATTTACATACAGTGGAAAGTATAGACATTTTGTTTAAAGTGCCTGACTTGTGTAAGACTAACGCCCAGGTAACCATGCTGGTATCAAAGAATGGCCAAGACAGAGACTGTATTGTTTCCTAATATTTTTTTGTTCTGCAAGTGTTCTGTTATGCCTGTCATTTTGTGATTTTAGTTGTACTTAAATGGTAAAAAGCAAACTTTATATTCCTTCCCATGGGTTCCTTTCATTATAGTTTGGAGTGGCTTCACCTTTAAGGGCATTATATTTTTCTTTAATTGCTTTTATTTTAAAAAAAATGCATTGCCTTCAAATGATTTAAGGTTCGGTTCAGTGTATTTATTCATATGCTGAAAGACTATCATTTCAACATGTTGTAGTGATGATAAATATCAGGACATTGATGTCAAACTGTTGGTAAATGTAGACCAGGCTATTAATTTAAGGTTTGCATATTATTACTAGTAAATGAACTGACTGCTGTAAGGCAGTCAAAGACTAGTACGTCAGCCATAGTATAATTAAGTGCCTAATTCCTTTTTTTGTCCAAAATGATGCAATACATTGAAATCTTTTTTTTATTCCTTATGGTGTATATGATTTTATAATTGTTAAATCTTTTCTATTGGTGGTTTAATTAAATAAAGATCTAAAGTTACAAAATGGTGCCATTTGATGTGAGCTGCTTGCTATCTGCATGTCATAAGTTTCTTAAATGCATTCAATATTTACTGGCCCTTTTATTTGGAACACATTTTTCATCACAATGGTGATTGGGTAATATTTTCAAAATAGTGGTGTTGAGAGCCTAAGTACATTGTTTCATAGAGTTAAAATATTCTATTATCTCCCTTTCTATAAATAATCAGAATTTACCTTAAATAATCTCAAAACAGCTTAATAATGAATTGTTCGTGCGTAGCAATTAGCAAACATCCTTATTACAAACTTATCACATTAGTGTCCTGGTTAGAATCCATCAGTGCTGGTTCAGTCAGATGTGTTACTATAAAATATTAACCTATGAATTTAGGGGCAGTGGATTTGTCCTCAAATGCAATCTAAACTGGGGGTCAATTACTTTACACCAACTTTCTGACAGCTTTCACAGTTCACAGGCTTTCAGTCACAGTTGGTGAACCATAACTGTAGAGCTTAGACCCCGCTGTTGTCAATCATCTATGGCTGATCCCTCTTTTGTGTCAATAATTATTCCCCTTTTTTTGTCAATAATTCAGTTGTTTTTGTTCACAGGTATTAAAATACACAGATTTTATCATACTTTTTATATCTCTGTAAAAATGTTTATTATTTGGTAGAGTACATTATACACTGTACTTTTTTTGCATACTGTATATGTATGGACTTTTTCTATGCTAGTCCTAGTCATTGCTTAAAAATATAAATACTTTGTTGTTTCGCTTTATTTTAATCATTCACAGGGTCCTTCTGTGTGGAGTTTCCATGTTCTTTCCACGCTTGCATGGGTTTACTCTTGGTTACTCTCGTTTCCTCTCACAATCCAGAAACATGTACATTTGTTTTACTGGTGACTCTAAATTGGAATTGGAGTGAGTGCAAGTGTGTTTGATTGTTTGTGTGGCCTGCCCAGGGTATACCCCTGCCTATCGCCCTATGTGTGCTGGGATAGGCTCCAGTAGACCTCCATGATCCAGAGTTAGGAAAAAATGCGGTATAGAAGATGAATGAATAAACAATTGTTTACTTAAAATCAACATTTATTTTTATACAAAAAACACAGATCATCGCAAAACATTTGATTAAAAAAAACACATACAATCAACATACAAATTTGTGCATCTTACGTATTTAAAGTATAAAAACAATCATCCATTATCATTTTAACAAATGTCAAGCAAATTATTAAATAAATTAATTAATTGTAACAATAACTAAAATTTAACAATACAAAATGTCAAGTCATTTGTAAAGTGCGAGTAACTGTTTCAATTCCAGTTGTATCTCTGAATGTCAGAGTTTTGGAAAACTAAACAGGCACAAATTTAAGACAAATGCAATACACATCTTATGAAAGCTACTGTATTTGTCGTTTGTTTGTACAGACAATGAACTGAGTTGTATAAGATGTTATTTTGTTCTAGAAGTTACCAAAAACCATGACAATTACATGACCGCACACAAGTCAATCTGAGGTCTTGGCTACTTGCACAGTGTCCTAAAGAGGCAATGGTCTAGATGCTGCTAGTCATATGTATGGACACACCTGTTCTTTAAAAGAGGTTTGTTCTCAAAAATTAGATACATCAACAATACATAAGTAATTATACTAAAACTGATAAATACTCATTATTAAGCTTTGGAAGCTTATGACATCTTCACCATTTAAACCAATAGAGGGTTAAACGGTATTCAATATTTGAATTTTTTAACAAAAATATCTCTCTCAAACATGAAAACTAACATTATTCGTGATCTAGTGTGTCCAAACCTTTTCCTAGCAGTGCAAGTACATATGTGTTTGGTAAGTTAATTAAAGCATGACCTATCATGGCACCATATGGCATATTTCAAATAATTTTTAAAAAGTCTGTTACACGTCGCTTGGTGTGTGTGTGTTTTTGTTAAAGGTGTTCGGTAGACAGCAGCAGCAAGCTTGCTTCAGTGCTCGCTGTATGTGTGTGTTTCTATATGCATAAATTAAGGGGTTTAGTAATGAGTTTCCTGTGACTGGCACCAGAGTGACATAAGTGTATAGACCAGGTGATGATCCATCACCAAGGAGACCATACAGAGCAAAGGGGATCCAACAGCTGGCAAAGATGGCAAGAATAATGGCGAGAGTGTGCACACGTCGACGTGTGTGTGTGCGTGCAGATGGCAATGTGTGCCTTTGTAGGGCAATCTGATGGGAATGTCGCAATACAACTTGACAAATCCAAGCATTGAGTTGCAGCATCAGAGCCAGAGCCAAAAGAAATCCTCCACAAAGTGTAGCCAAATGCACTCGAGTCAGCGGCCACACTACACTGCATGACTCTCCATCATCCAGACAGTTCCAGCCTACAGCAGGAAGAACTCCCTGAAGGCCTGCTACAGCCCAACCTATAGCAAGGGCACAGCGAGTGTGAGTGTGCGTGCGGCCTGAGCCATATGTCAGGGCTTGGTGGAGAGACAGGAACCTGTCCAGGGTAATGCCCAGCAAGGAGAAAACAGATGCACTAAGTGCGCTTACTAGCAGGCCCACGCTAGCCAGCTCTAGTCCCCTTGAAGACACCCACCAGTGAGACATAAAGTACAGCAGCAATCCCACACCTGCCAAAAAGTCTGCCCAAGCCAAGCTACCAATAAGCAGGAACATAGGCGCTCGCAATGATGCTGAAGAGAGGATGGTCGCTACAATGATTGCATTTTCGCAGCAAATCAGGGCACCTGACACACACATGGCCACATCCCATGGACTTAACACTGCTGACACCATGGGGCCAGGTGTAAGGCGGACATTAGACAGCTGCTGGAGGGGATCAATCTCAAAAACAACCTCCAAGCCCATGTCAGAATCGTTACAGGTCATTTCTAAAGAGGAGGAGAAAATATGTTATCAATGCAGTATTATAAAAACATATATCTCTGTCTATCTATCTATCTATCTATCTTTCTATCTATCTATCTATACAGAGAGAGAGAGCATACTGAAAGACTAATCAATTAATGACTACCTATACCATTATATCTAATATTTTTTCAACACAAAATGTTTTTCTCATTGTTCACAGATTTACAGATTATATTTTATTTCAATTCAATTAGCTAAATAGCTAAGTTTGTGAGCTGGAGTCTACTCCATGCGCCCAGATAAAGCTAAGCGATGGTTGGCGAGTTAAACCGAAAACGGTCGAAGAAACATGAACTACTGCTCAGATTGCTAAGGCAACGCTATTACAGTCATGGTGGCGAGAGCTCCTAACTAAATTTTTACAATTAAAGAAAATGTATATATCAAACTTACTGAGGTGGATGAGTGTGTTCAAGAAGAGTTTTTCCTTGAGGAAGTCTACCATTCGAGGAAGGTGTCCAAGATGATAGCTAAAATTCAAGCGTGAACAAATTACAGTGTTAATGTTTCCGAGTCATGCAGGGTGCGTCTAAATGGTCTCAAATTCTTCTTGTCTTGTCTTCTCCTGTCTTCTCCGTGGTCGTCGTGCGCTCTTCTGTGTAACACCGGAGCGTGATGGGCTTCTCTACCTTCATTCAGTTCACTCTGACGTCAGTTACGACGAAGAGGGCTGACTTCCCCCGGCACAGCCAATCACTAAGAACATCGAGACAGATTCAGATGGCGTAATTTCATTCACAAAAATACCGCATTCTCTTACCCCGCCCACTGCGACGGCTAGAGAGTAGAGGCTGTGGATCTTTGTGGTAACTGGCAATCCGTTATGGTACTTATGGGAAGACATATTTAAGGACATTAATTGTTTTAAATGTCATGGGAAGGAGATGTGTTAAACATCCACATTGCATATCAGAAATATTTAGGGGGGGATTATATTAATTTGTGTGTGTGTGTGTGTGTTTGTGCGCGCGCGCGCGCCAAATGAGTCATCGCTGTCCATGGTGCTGAAAGGTCCTAAAAGCATAGTACCTATTTGTAGTGACGTCAATAATTGTGCACTTTTTCCGTATAGGATCACCTTTACCTGACTTTGACATTCACGATTTCCTAGGGTTATAAATGCGCCACACGATGCTGCCCTCTGCGTTATCTGTAAACGAGGATTTGGCTGCGAGCACTAAAATGGTGACGCTATTTCCTGGCAGATGAGTCGGGGATTCTCGCGCTCCGGTGTGATAAAGAGAGCGGGGGCGTCGCATCGATAGTGTGGCTGTGCATTTCAATGAAGCAAGTGGGCAAGGAGCGTCGGGGAAATCTCCTCTTCCTATATAAGGATATGCTTCCGGTGTTCTCTAGTTGGAAAATGAAGAACAATCTGAGCACAAAAACAGGGATGCTACGAAAAGTAGATGGTTCCAGGACATTCAATTAGAAGGAATCAATTCGAATAAGCCTGAAAACCATTTACTAACATTTAACAGCATTTGCCCTGTTTTTAATGAAATAAATTTTATTTCAAATAGATTTTTTTAAATCGATGTAGAATTACATTTATTTTTATTTAGGTCTGTTGCATAATCGGAGATATTTCCAGCCATCTTTCTATTTTTCTATTAGAATGATTATAAAAAATGATTAAAAAGAAGTGCTAAATACGATTTGATGGTAGCTTTCATGCATTGTTCAGTTATTTCCATGGTAATGGAGGAGGGGGAAAACAGAGTGTGTGGGTGCGTGTGTGTGTGTGTGTGGAGACTGCGGATTTCCTCCCACTTGCCTAATATCAAGAAAGAGGTGTCTGCATGCTCAGATTCAACTTATCCCGAAAACCTAAAAGACATCCAACATGGATACATTTGCTTATATACACAGTGTAAATTAATCAACATAGTAGGTTGTGTTCTACAGAGTGCTGTGTACACTGGTCAAAATGCCTAAGAATGCAAAGATGTGAAGGCTGAACATCATGTTATATAACTGTGCCAGAATGTTCATATCCTTGGTGCACACACAAATTTAGCCGAAAGATAGATAGAGAGAGAGAGAGAGAGTAAAAGAATTTAAATAAAGAGCTTTATGTTAAACTATAAAAAAATAGTTGGATTTTATTATTTAATTTATTCAACTGCAGGCAATCACTGACAGTAATTAGTTTTAATCTGTTGTGTGTAAATAATATAAGATAAGATAGATAATCTTTATTGATTCCACAGTGGGGAAATTAAATTGCTACATTGCACTTTGAAAAAAAGAATAACATAAAATAGTGCAATACAAGATAGAGAAACAGGTAGTGCAATAGAAGCAATATTGTAAACTGTAGTTAGACAATTGAGTTGTGTGGGTTTTCTCTAGGTAATCTGATAAAAAAAATAGCTTTAAAAATCTGATGAAAAATAGCTAAAGAAATCTCATGTAATCTTCTCTACCCGCTTATTTCCAAACTCTGGGTTACAAGGGTCTGCTGGAGCCTATCCCAGCGCACATAGGGTGAGAGGCAGGGGTACACCCTGAACAGGTTGCCAGTCAATTGCAGGGCCACACACACAACCATACACACTCACATTCACTCCTATGGGAAATTTATAGTCACCAATCAACCTAATATACATGTTTTTGGACTGTGGGAGGAAACCAGAGCACCCGGAGACAACCCACACAAACTCCACACAGAAAGCCCATATGCCTGAGATTGTAACCCAGGACCTTCTTGTTGTAAGGTGACCCAGCTGCCACCCAGCTGAAAAAAATGACCATAAAGCGTGCATAAACCAAGCATGCACACCTAGTTCAGGCTAGTATAATGATATTGAAAGCATTGATAGCTTTCTAAAGTCTGTTTACTCATTTTACTATGTTGTACTGTGTATAATCTTATATGTGACAAATAAAAATTAAATTTGAAATTGTACCTGTATATAATATATATATACTGCAATTTTTTTCTTCATAGACATTTTTGCAATGCAGATTTGATGATTGCATTTTATAGGAAACAATGGCAATAAATAAGAAGATATTTAAATAAGAAGATATTTTGTGAGGTACTGATTTTTAAAAAATGGCCCATCCTTTTCTGACTGATACCTGAAAACTGGCATAGTAATTACTCAATTAAAGTAAATAAAATAAAATTGAATAGAATATATTTGTAGTTGACCTTTACGTAAGTAAATGTTTGTTCAGATACCATGTTTATAATAAAAATTGTAAAAATTATTTAAAAAACTGCATTTAATAGTGCAATGGCTATATAGATAATCGTTAATAATGTAATAAATTGTAAATAAACAAATCAGCTAACGTTTCTAGCTACGATATCAAAAAGTCCGGTACTTCGTTTTTCTCCCATTCTTTAAAAACATGCACATTAGTTTGATTGGCAATTCTAAATTGTCCATAGAAGTGAGTTTTTGCAACCTTTCCAGGGTGTTCTCTTTCTGCTGTTCGCCTTTAGAGAGCTGGGTTAGGCTCCAGCAAACCCCTGTGACTCCAAACTCGGGGAAAAGCTATATATAGATAGCTTCGAAGTTAGGTAGAAGTTAGGTATATAGGTATAGAAGTTAAATAAATAAATGGATGAATAAATAAAGGGAATAATAATACATTCGATTAAGTATAAAGGTTTTTTTAATCTGTCCACTGTGTGTCATCAGCATAGCATCGGTCAATGTTTCTGCATGTGGGTATTTTTTTAAGTGCTTGCTGGTGGTAGTTGTAGTCTGACAATGTGCAGACTATGAGGTTGGGATATTGATACAATGTGACCCATTGTCTGGTTGTCAAGTAACCAATCTCTTATTACGCACCTTCTAGTCTCTCTGATTTCCAATGCATGATGTCACATGTTCTGTCGCACACACTTTTACTCACACTCCACTCTGCATCACATTTCTCCAGACTGTCCTGTTCCTCAAGGACACAGCTTGGAGGCTGCTTTAGCTGGTATTTTGATGTGTCATTTGCCAGCTTGTACGTTTAATTTGTTAGATGCCTTTCTGGTGTTTGTGCTGTACTGCACCTATCAGAACATTTATTGAACAAAGTGTTCTAGATCATACGAGCTGCAGGGTTGAATGTTTTGAACTTTAAAAGGTTTATTTTTTGTTAAATTTTACATTTCTTTAAATTGTGAGTGCAGTGTGGTTATAAGGATGAAGTGCATCACAAGTGTGCTGTGTTGCACTATGCTGCTACTGCAGCTAAAGATGGCCAGCTCACAAACTGCAGGTAAGAACCAACACAATTGAACCTCATAAGTGTATATCACTTATGTCTGTTGAATATTCTAACATTAAACAAATGAAATGTTATTTTAACACAATCTATCTCAATATCAATATCCTTTCACCTTTATAATTTTCCCTCAGTCCTAATATTAGTATCTCCTAACATTTTGTTCCAGGACAAGCTTTTTAGTACACTTATATGTTACATATTACAGTTACACATTACAGTAGATGATAATGAACACATTGTAAATATTATAACTGTAAAACTGAACACATCTAGCTTTTGTATATTCTTTCTATGCAATATATTTATGATTACAGTTAGCTACCCAATTCATTTAAATTTGTTAAGTAATCTCTGATACATCGATGCCCATTGTAAATTTTGTCTTAGATCCCAATTTATTAGTATTATAGACATAGAAAGAATTTTTTAAAATTAAATATACATCCATCTATGTAATAGTAACAAATTGGGATCTAAGCTGAACGTTTTAATACTCTAATAATGGCTATTTCATTAGCTATGATTAAATGCCTATTTCCTATTGGATTATTTGCATCCTTTACAGATGATTTAGCCATTGCTGACTGTTCCCAGTTGGATTCATGTGATCGATGCACTAGTGGAGACCCTGCCCTCAATCAGACACGCTGTATTTGGAGAAGTTGTGACAAAGGTAAGATAAAATACAAAAACACAGAATGGAACTTTATACATATTATTTCAAGCCCTGTTTTTCTTTTTCGGCTGTTCAAAGAGACTCACAGTGTCATGTGATTCCTAAGGGAGTGCACTTGGGAACAGCACAGTAAATAATTTAAATGCACATATACTGTCATGGCAGCCGTCACACATACACATCGACCCGAGTAAATAATTCAGCTCTATTATCTGTTCTAAGAAAAACTGGCTATATAACACTGACGAAAGCACACACGATTATATGAGCTGCTATGACAGTGAATTTTTCGCAACAATATTTTGCATCTGTTTGATCAAAAGTAAATATTTTCAACAGTAAGAAAAAACAGCAAAGTTAGGATTTCTAAATAGGGAGAATGTTACATGTTTTATATCAGGCTAATTTTTAATTTGCAAATGTGATGTCCAGCTCTAAATATCTACACTTTTATGTATTGGGTTCATTCACATTATAGCAAAGCCGCATTTTAACCCTTAAATCATGAGCTTATGACCAAGGTATTGTGTAGTCAACTTTCCTATTAGTGTCACTAGAGTTATTAAATAGTTTAAAATTCTAATATGAATTAGATTATTTAGAAATTTAAAAAGGTAGTTTATTTTCACTTTGCTTGTTTAGATAATGACACAAGATGCATATCTGACACAGAAGACTTTGGAGACTGTGCTATGTACAACGAAACAAGTTTCTGCCCCAGTAAGTACTATACTAAAATATATTTAAATACTTACTTAAGGCACATTTGCACACTTAAGCATGTGTGTGTGTATGTGTGTGTTTATTTGTAAGCAGAAAGTGGGAGCTTCGATGACAGTGAGTCAGGTAAGTCAACATTTTCTCTACTCGCCAACAGAATATTTACAATATTATCACAAAGCATTAGTAAATAATAGCTTTCCTACTCAGACGACGCTTCCCCAGGCTCAACACCAGAGTTTTCCCAGGCATCATTTGACCTGTCCAGCTTCATAGGTGGAATTATACTCGTTCTGTCACTCCAATCAGCAGCTTTCTTCGCTATGCGCTTCCTCAAGACAAAAGACAGCTCCTATGAGACTATGTGAGTCTTTGTGTTTGCACAGTTGTTCACCTTGTCTTTCATGTCTCATACTACCAATGCAGTTTTAAAAAGCTTTATATAAAAGTATATTAGTTTATTTGCATCAAAAACACTAACTGTTGGTGATTGAACTAAATCCAAACATACATCTTTAGTGACCAACCACAATGAGACGGACAAACCACGAGGGGAAAGGAGAAAAAAATGGAAGTCAACAGCAAAAAATGCAGCAGTGGAACTGAAGGCAAGGCATGAGTCCAGTGCTCTTTTAAAGGTCATCACCTTTTGGATTTCTGTTTTGTTTGTTTTTTGTTTTTCCATGTCAGTAGTTGTATTTGTTTGGAAGCTCTAATTGATTGGATCTTTCTCCTACGCAGTTTGTTTAATTCTCAGGTCTATTTAAACTGGTTTGTCAGCTTTTTTTTGAGTGATGTTTTTTTCTAATTTATCGATTTTAATGTAGATTAGTAAAAGGAAATCATTGAAATGTTCAAATTATCAATATTATATTGTGTTAAATAAATGTATGCATACTAAATATTTGAAAGTGATGTTTCTTTAAAATGTGTTAACTTTTATATAATTAACATTATTATTTCATTTTTCATTTCATCTTCTTTACCCGCTTATTCCCAAATCCGGGGTCACGGGGGT
>JAOTQW010000022.1:5512118-5526167 GCA_026260075.1 Sisor rabdophorus
TGTTTTTGGACTGTGGGAGGAAATCGGAGTACCCGGAGGAAACCCACGCAAGTGCAGGGAAAACATGCAAACTCTGTACAGAAAGACCTTGGACATATAATGTAGTATTGTTTGTAGGTGCTTTTACTGCCCTTGAAACATCAGCAGCTTTTTTTTTTTACTCAATGCGTTACTCATACACCACCTGCCAGACTAACATGGTTACGTTTGCACTTGGACACAGGACTGGTGTCATATGTCACTTGTACTGACCATGGTCTTTTACTGTAGTAATATCCCAGCTGTGTTCATGCAGACAGGTAGAAGTAAGACAGCAGAAGGAGGAACTTGTACAGCAGTACAACTGTCAGATTCAGGAAATCAAACTAAAGAACAGGAAAATTCGGTATTACATGTATTATGAATATTTGAAACACATTTTTGTTAAATGGAATATATTTTATTATTATAAAATCAATAATTTAAAAAGTAGCCATGTGTTTGAGTTATCCTGTACCGAAATTAAGTAATACTCTTATAGGATGAAGTTTGAAAATCAACTGCAGCAGCTGATTGGACAGCATAAGAACTTATGCTCTATGTTTGTAAGTTTTGACTAAAGATCAAACATACACAATTATATACATTCAAGCCTAATGTTCTCCACTTATACAGTATATTCCTTATATTTTTAAACTAGATGCACATTTAATGTAGCTTACAATTTTTAATTATTTAAAATGTTTTGTAAGTTTATGTTCTCATTTTAGACTCCAGAGAAGCTCCCTACTAATGTACAAACCGCCGAATACACCAAAGAGCATTTGCTGAAAGCTGGTAAATGTTTGTAGTCTATGCTATGTAACTCGATTAATACAAAATGTCTTCTACTTTTAAGAAGTCTAAAATTTTATGTGCTCTTTGTGTCTCTGTAACTGCCAATTCAGAGAAGCAGAAATTGGAGGAGGTGGCAAAATTGCAGGCAGAGCTAAGTAATGTCTAGAGTACAAATATGCATTTGAATGTTGTGACAGATGAATGATAAATCTTTTTCACTTTTATTTGTTTTTTTTACATGTTTTACATACCTAAGATACACTGCATATACACCTACATTACACATACTTGTTGAAACGATAGTCACACCTCTTCAGAAAAATATCTGTGACTCTGAGCTGTACACACTAGACTAACATTAAAGAATGTCCCTGTAACCAATACATTGTATTTTTGTAGGGGTAGTAATTTTAGTTTTTTCCACGTTTTTGTTCACATAACAATGTTGGCAGTTCTTACTGGGCACTAATGGATTAAAAGTAAAAGGTACAAAACAACCTATTCTGAATTTTGGCTTTTATTTGTTAGCATATTACAAAATTTACAATGTGTTCACAAATTTCTAGTAAAGACAAATGTATAATGAACACAATAACAGTAGTCACATGTAATCTGTCCATTGTATCAAATATCTGATAATTTACAGCATGCATCTGACTAGATGCACTTAAACTTTGGTTTTTAACAGTACCAGTTGGTTTGGTACAATGATTAAAAATTTGCACTGACAAAATAAAATCAAGAGTCAGTCCTTTCTGTTCCTGTATTATTCAAAATGTCAGATATGACTTACATACAGTACACTGTCTTCCATAGATGAGACAATAAAGTCAAAAATTGCTACTGCTTATAATACAACAGGCACTTATTCTTAACAATACTTGAAAGAATTATTAATATTATGTTATTAACTATATATAATTATTCTCTGTTTTATTCCATCTTTTTGATTTGACTGTCCCTCTAACAATAAAGACCAATGTCAGGGCCTTACTATCCAAAAAAGTAAAATGTCAAACTTGTTTTATGTTTTTGTTTTTTTTTATCAAAACACATTACCCCTCATTTATTAACCACTATTTTCTCAGCATAATAGTGCTCTTGACCACAAAACCTTTTTTCTTACGTTTGCCTTTCTATCCTACTTCTGTCAGTATTTTTTCTTGAAACATTCTGCTCATAATGTCTTTCTTGCCTTACTCATAATATCTGCACATGCATTTTGCCTTGGTCACCATCTCCCCGGCCCTCATTTTGACTAATACATAGTAAATT
Organism: Sisor rabdophorus; assembly: GCA_026260075.1. NCBI lineage: Eukaryota > Metazoa > Chordata > Actinopteri > Siluriformes > Sisoridae > Sisor > Sisor rabdophorus. Next base: position 5,514,210 of record JAOTQW010000022.1, read on the forward strand.
ATTGGCACATCTGTCTTGAAGTTTGGTGTATAATTTTTGATATTTTTTTAAAATTTACCCTTAATTACATACCTGTGTCTAGGTATTTCAGTACACTTTACACACCTGAGAGTAGCATACTATTAAAAAAGTCATAAACACTGAACTGTGCACAATCTGGCGCGTACACAAATTAAAATTCAATCACTTGTTTGGCCAGTTGTGTTAACATATCCCAAAGGAATAATGTATGATTGTTGTTTTAAGGCAGTGTGCACAGATGCCATTTAAGGGCTGAGTAAAACCTTCAAATTGGCAAAGTCTGCCACTTTAGTCAGACTCCTCCGTTTTAAACATTTGTTCTGAGCTCTTTTCCAAAGTTTAGCACATAAGTTGCTGTTATGTTTTTCACGTCCCAGAGCTTTTTGTAGACTGTATGCCCCCTCTGACATGTTTTCTTATCCAAGGTTATTTCCCATCTGTTAAAAGGTAGAAGGACAGATGTGTAAGTTTCTTACTTGTATCTCTTTTAGAATACAAAACATTTCTGTAAATATGATGAAGGCTAATATAGTTTGTGGTATGATATATGGTAAGCATTGATAAAATGATAAGCTTAGTAAAAATATTTATCTGCAGAGAAATACTGAGGTATATGAAAATAAATGGAATTATGTATACATATATATAAACATAAATATGAAAGCTAAGTAGATTTTTTCACATTACTATTTTGTACTAATTCAGTGATACTTCAGGTTATTTATTTTTAATACTCGCAAAGTACCTCAAAGCGACTGTAGACCTTCTTCTCCTTGCGCATACTTTCTATTCTCTTCAGTAAGCTGTCCCGCTCCTGAGGGTTGGCTTGAGCTCGGTTGAACCTGTTTCGATTCTGGAACTTCTGGAAAGGCTCACGATCAAGGTTGGAAACATGACCTCCTTTTTCCTCTTCAGCATTTTCAGTTTCATCACTTTGCTTGGCGAGCTCCTGTCTGTTTTTCTGGCTGTTTGCAGAAATTTGCTCAAGGATTACTTTGGTGTCATCCCTGAGATTGCTACTAAAAAGCACATTAGAAGTAGAGGACTGATAACGAGATGGACTTGGTTTATTGCTTAATCTGGTGTTGTCAGTTATTGTTGGTGATATGGAATCAGGTTGTGTTTCGTTTCCTTTTTGGGTTATTTCCTCTAATACTTCCGGGACAATTTTCATTTGTTTGTCATCTGTAGTACTTAACCCTCCTGCGTTCTTTTTGTCTCCTTTGGGCCCAAGAAAACCCTTCAGTCTTTGTGTCTGCTTTTTCAGAAAATCAAGCGCTTTTGTGTCTTTGCCTTCTGAACCAATAACATTAAGTGACAAGTTGGAGCCCTGTCGACTTAAGCTGGTACTTTCTTTGGACTCTGTCTGTGGCATGCCTGATGAACTGAGGCTTCGAGACTTTTTTAATTCACTTTTTTCAGCATCTGTTGCATCTGTAAAAATATCTTCACCATATGAGGTGTGACGTGTGTGAGAACTTTTAAAAGGTTTTAGTGTAAACTTGGGAGATGGAAAGGGTTTTTGTAGCTTTGGTTCTTTAGATGCCTCTTTCTTTGCTGTATCTGTGGACTGCTCTGTCAGCACCAAACTATCCATGTGTTTTCTGTCTTCATTAAGCGTTAAATTTGTTGGTACAACAGAGGGTTTCGCACCAGGATCTATTTGTAGCTTTGCTGTTGTATTCGTGAGGGTATCTGCAGTTGTAACTGTTGCTTCTGTTGTGCCTGGTTGAGATATGTCTGTTTTTTTCAAAAGTGGCTCTTGAATTTTAGTTAAAGCTTCCTCTGTTTTTGATTGTTTTCTTTTTAAAGACAGTTCTTTAAAGTACTGCAGGCGACTTGCTGGATCATTCATGTCCAATGAAGGCATTGTTTGTTTTATAGCATCTTTTTCTTGAAAAACAGGATTTTGTTCCTCCTTAATTTCTTTAGTGTTTTTAGCAAGGTCCTCTGCTGTTTTTTCTGCTGTATCTCCTTGCGTCAATCCCTTACTGTCTTTTTCATCTGTCATTTTATGCTTATTCCAGTCAAAGGGTTCTCTAGAAAATGACCTCCTCTTTTCTAAAATCTCTGCCACAATTGAAGAGGTTCTAATTGAGTTGTTCTCTTCATCTTCTTGTAGCTTCTCCCCTGATACTGCAGAGCTATGTTGCTCTAACTTCGAGGAGCTGAAGATAAGGGAGGAGCGTAACCTTGAGCTTCTTTGCAGGACTGGGTTGACACGACTCCGGAAGGATTCATGTTTGGTGATGCTAAGCTCCTTTAAAGAGTTTGCATCCTTCAAATCCTTTTCCTTTTCGCTATCTGTTTCTGATGTTTTGAGTGCTTTATCCGTAATAGCATATTTCTTTTGAGAATCTGTTGCTGCAGAAGCCTGATCATTAATTACATCTTTTACTTGCTTCCTGTCTGGTAAAATAGGTTTTCCATAACGAGGCCGTAAATCAAATTTAGGCTTGTTTTGTATGACTGGTGTTTCTTGTGTGTTAAAGCGAAGCTCTGGTGCCTCTGGGTTATACTGTCTACTTTCTGGTTGTGGCTCATCAAAAGTGTCTGGCCCCAAAGGTTGTTGTAAGCCCTCTTCCTCAGCATTTTCATAAGTGCTCAGGTAAGAGTTGATCCTCCAGCTACGCAATCCTTGCTTAATACTTGGGTCTTGCGGTTGTCTTGCCTGCTCTCCACTGGGGAACATTTGTTTTTGGTCTGGAGGATGCAGTTGAGTTGGTGAGCTCTGACAGGCATATGCATGACTGAGTGTTGGCCGTTTTTGGTTTGGTTGACCAAAATGAGCTGCACCTGGATGAAGCCTGCTTTCTGGATCATGGCCAAGATCCTCAGAGGATAAGACATTGTGACTTTCTGGTGCTTCTAGTTCTAGTTGATACATGGGGTCAGAGTGTTGATCTAGTTGGTAAAAACCAGAACTCCGAAGAGAGTCAAAGCGCCCACCTTCTGGTCCAGTACCCTCACTTTGGTAGAACTGTTGGTCTCTCTGTAAGTGTGCATCAATCTCATCCAAATTGTTCATGACGCGATGTTTCATGTACTGTCGAGAAGAAGAGTAGCTTTCACGGGTTCCTTCAGCATAACTATGCCTTTTATAAGTGTTCATTTCTAGCTGACGTGTCGCAATCATTGGCCTGCCTGGCTCCAAGTAAGACTGTTGCATTCTCATCTGATGTGAACTGAATTTGTTAACCTGCAAAGCAACACCTCCTTGCTCAAGGGATTGCCGGAAAGCCTCATCCCTTCTAAAGGGAAGGGCTGTGTCCAGGCGATCTCCTCCAAATGGATATCCCAAAAGTTCAGTATGCCGAAGAAATCCTCGAGTATTCCTTAGAGATTGTGACCTCTTTAATCCAAACTGGTGGTTAAAAAAACCACTACTACTATCATTTGCCATAGGCACCAGGGAATTTTCAATAACAAGCGGCTGAGATTGAGCAAAGAGAATGCGAAATTCCTCATCAAAAGTGGCCACAAGTTCTCCCAAAAACAGGTGAGCTATACAGCGGTGAATCTTCTCAAACGACCACATAAAACTGGGGGTGAAAAAAAAATCCAAAATTAGACCAGTGTCAATTACTTATTTGGTGTGAAAATTAGACTATTTTAATTGTTTTAAACATTTTGTAAGAGCCCTAAACTCACCTATAATTTCCACTAAGCACAGCTCTGCAGTCAACTAGAAGAAAGCGGTCCATGACCTGTCCCTTAAATGACTTTCCTGTGCGACAAAAATATGTAATACCTGTGACTGTCCTCACCCGCAACATCTGTAAAATATTCCACAGAAAATCACTGCATGACAAATTCAAATGATGTGCAGTCAGACGATTCCAGGTTTTATAATTAAAGTAATCATTCAGTTATTATTTCTTATTACAGGTATGTAATTGGAGGGAAGGTCTTACGTGAAACATATCAAGGTTAACTTTGGCGCTTGACAGCATAGAAACAAAGTGATGGGAATTTTGTTCATCCAGTAGAATATATACAGGCACATGCCTTTGAGCAGCATCAAGTAGATCAGAAAATATATCAATATCTGTGAACATATCCATGACCACTGCAATGACCTAATGAGTGAAGGAATTAGAATTTGATTAGATATCAGTTAAATTCTTAATACTTATCTTAGTTGTTTGGGGTGTTATTTAATTTATATTAAACTGATATGAATGCAAGTTATGTATTGATGTACTTACCTGCTGTGCAGATTTAATGAGCCGCCTGGCCTGTTCCTTGATGCTGGGCATTTCAGGATCTGGTGGGTTCACTAGCGTTGTAACTTCTGTGGGACCGACAAAACTGTGTTGTTGGAGTGGCCAGCCAAGATCCAACACTGGTGCATCTAAGTCAGAATGCACCGGCCAGTATGTATCTGATGAGCCGTCCTGATCCCCTTCGTAGTATGGCAGTTCTGGTACAGCTGAAACACTTTGTGGCACCTGTATAGTATTTTTAATGTGCTCAATCTCTGGCCTTGACAGGAAATCAACCACATTAGCATTTTGCAGAAAGTTATAGTATCCATCAAGATCCCTTTCCACCAGTGCATCTATTGCCAGTCTGTACTCCTCACGATAATGTGGCGGAAGATAGTTGGGATCCAGAGGGTTATCTCCCACTGATGAACACTGGGAGCGATGGGCCATGATGGAGAAGGGAGCACAAATGCTGCAAAAAGAAAAAAATGGTTCATATAGTGCATCCATGCATGTTTTTAACTGTCCAAAAAAATTCTAATTTGGACAACTATGGACATGTAAGATTTAGGGGAGGTGGTAGCTCAGTGGTCTGAACTTGGTCAACACCACCAAGTTACCATTGCTGAGCTGCTGAATAAGGCATTTATTGCTAATATTAACCCCAATCGCTCAGTTGTATGAATAAAAATAAATGTAAGTCTGCCAAATGCTGTAAACATATTTTGGAAATGTCTGTGTCTAAACCTGAATTATTATTGGTTGTGTGATTTGTTAGTTATAGCTCAACTTGATATCTGTGCCTTGCCTGCAAGTATGGGGATTTATTTGTATGGTTTCCATGATAACAAGGACTATGGGTTTTAGAGTGACTCATTGTGGGTAAAGGAAGGAGGGTGGCAAAAGCAGAAATAGTTTTAAACATAGCTTTTTGTGAAAATGCTCTGTTATACAGAGGGGCTCATGCCTATCGCTGGCTTTATAATCAGTATATTTACAAATATACAAGAATGTTTTACAAATACAGATTTCACAAATGAGCATTATAATGCGTTCAGCCTTTCACTATCTTCATAGTGTAGCATCACTTATACTAAATAACAGTGGTTACTTTACAATCCATGGGTTTTATTTCTGCAATAGAACTTTTTTTTTCCAAAAAACAAAATGATGTCAGTAGAAAATTATGTTCTTAGCATGCATGCACAAGCCTGGGCATAAGGCACTAACATTCTCTACTGTTTCATCACTGAAGTTTAGTATGCTGCAGCGCTATGGCTTTTAACTCGCTCAAATTAATTCATGTTCTGTCAGGACCAATATTAATAAACCTAGCTCTGTTTTTGAAATCTCCCTACTATATCAATTATATCAGGACAAATTCAAAATCATTTTTAACAAAATAATATACAGTAAAACAATGACTCTGTAAAGCAATGTGTTATCAGCACATAAAATGTGCTATTGAACACACACCCTACACATATATATATATATATATATATATATATATATATATATATATACACATATACATATATACAAAATCTAACAACTATTATGCTTACACAAATAAGCAAACAATAAAATATTAAATTTTAATACAATTTTGTATTGTCAGTCAATTTACTAAATTTTATATCAGCTTATATGGTGATAGACACTTCTGTCCAAAGCAGTAAATGTAGATGTTTATTAAATGCTAACATTAAAAGGTTTCGTCATATTAACAAAAATATGAATATTAGCTTTATAAATAGGAGTATAGAGTGATTACAAACGATGACACAATACTTTTCCCAAGCAGCATCCTGATGAAATATCCTAAATGGACTGTATTACCGTCTGTAATATAATATTTCTTCTTAAGTTGTATAATGAGACCGATTATTTTATAAAAGATCTTTTTACAAAGATTTACTTAAATCTTTAAAAAGAAATTCACATGACTTTGTTATTTTTATAGCCTGACCCACTATGTTGCATAGTTCAGGCTCTTTGAGAAACACTAAGAAAAAGGTTAACGCTTGAGCCCTAAGGGTTTGTTTAATAAAACTTCCAAATAGCTTTATATCATTAAAATCTCTAGGAATAAAAATATGGTCAGCTAAAGCTACCAATTGAATTACCAGTTTACAAAATTATAAAATAGCAATAAAACTGAGAGCATTACAAAATGTTTGCTGCCTGTTCTAAATACTAGAACAAATAATAAGATTCTGCTTTATCAACCTGTTATAAGGTGAACATAACCACCTGTTCAGAAGCTAGGAACTAATGGGAAGCGCTTTACTTACTGGAATAGCATTTTAACTCAACCCAGAGATTAGAAACAATTAATAGTGTTTGAAAAGACATAGCCACAATTACAGCGATGAACCAGGTTTATTACTAATAGGTATCATACTGCAGAATCTGCCTCTGTGGTTCCAGAAAGCACTTAATTAGATAATCACAAGGTTTTGGCCCGAAATGGATGATTATATGTGTCCTGCAATTAAAATAAAAAAGGAAGAAAAAGCTTTCTGCTTACGTGTTTTTGTTGTTTATTTTTTATTAGATAAGCTGGGTTTTTTTATATTCAAAAAATTAGTGTAGGTGAAATGTTTTGTTTTGTCTACATACCTTGTTTAAAATAGACAAGACCTAATTTTTTTAACTTTTTCCATCCTTTATAAAGAGGTAAATACTTACACCCCAGTATCATTAATTTGTTAAAGCACATTTACATCTTTAGTGCACAGCCTGCTGCAGCTCCCCCTATATTTTGATTGCATTCAGTTTTGGTTATGTTCTTGGTAAATGGGAAAAGCTTTTGTTTAAATTAACACCTTTCAACAAGTCAGATTTTTAATAGTCTACGTTTTTAATTTTTTTTTATTTTTTCTAAAATGGTTTTCATGTTTTCACATATTTTTGAATTTCATGTTAAGTGTGGGAATCACCTGGACATGTATCTGAGTTATCTTGGCCACATTAAAAAAACTGCCATTTTAACTTTGGGGTGTGTAGACTTTTTAGTGTTATTGCAATACCACTTTTGATTTAATGGATAAACATTTAAAAACACGTTTTCCTTGTATGAACAAGTCCATCCCTGTCAGACTATTCTGTCCTGCACTTAATATTATAATTTTCTGGGACAGCTTCTCTTTCTTTGCCATAGTTATCTGAGGTCCCCTAAACTGATTTAAACTATTTCTTTCTGTTTATTAAGGATGTGTATATTTAGCTTTTGTCTTGCTTCTCTTTAAATTCATTTCCTTACTTAATTTACTACTTTGACAAAAAAAGCATAACTTAAAGGAATCATTTATTTTTAAAGGTAGTATATGTCTCTAAACATTTGTTAAACAGAAAGTCTTAGATCTGCTTTCGCTTTAATATAAATGACCCATGTGTTATTATGACACTATAAAGCATCCTTCCATCCATCCATCCTGTCATCTATTCATTTATCCATCCTCTGTCATCTATTTATTTATCCATCCATCTTTGCCCACTTATTCCTAATCAGGGTCATGGGTATATGCTGGAGTCTATCCCAACTGTCATTGCATGAAGGGCAGGGTTACACCTTGGACAGATCACCAGTCTATCACAGGCAAACCACCATGCACACACACACAAACACACACACACATTTACTTTTGGGCAATTCAAAATCAGGAATCAGTTTTTGGACTGTGGGAGGAAGCCAGTGTACCCAGAGTAAACCTTTAAAGCACGTCAAGAGCATGCAAACTCCACAAAGTAAGTGTTAATAAGAATACTAATTTTAGTATCTGCATATTTTCTCGGTGACACTATTGATCATAAAACTATTTTTGGTATTTTTATTTCCTTTTAAACATTCTTCATAAACAAATACTACACAATACACAAATACTGTGTTCTAGCTTAACAGTCAGATGATCTGTATGTTCATTACAATACAAAAACTTTAAATATATTATAAATGTCATTTACATGCCCATTTATTTATTCCATTTATTCAACGTTTGCAGAAAACTGCACTTGAAGCCTGTTATTTAATGTGACTTATTTTGTTGCAGCACAAAGACTTGACAGGCCAGTGTTGGCTTGGTCAGGCCAAGGCCTGTTATTTCCAAATACCTTCCCTTTCCTCTATTTTTAACTTTCTTTTAACCAAAAAAAAATCATAAAGTCAAGCAGCCCAGGATTTAAGGGCAATTGTTGGTTTTGTATAATTTGCTTTGGCATGTTAATAAATTGTACAGTGTTACAGTGTAAAAGACAAATAATAAAAGACCTTATAAAGGTCGCTTCAGCACCCTATGTAAAACTTTGCTTAGATTCAATAATAGCTAAACATATTTCATGAATCTCATTGTTTTATAACATCTTAGTACTACATAAGTGAAAAATATCAAAGTCCTAACAGATAAGACAAGACTAGGCATGAAATCGTGTAATGCAACATTCGTGTAACGTCTTAGATAAACCCATACTTAATAACCGAGTCTTTCTATTCTACACAATCTGGGTGTCAGGGCTAAAATCTGATTTAGATTTCATTTCAATGTAAATATTATAGTTGAATTGTTTACATTTCTATTCATTGCATAGCTGAATAGAAAGTTTATACGCAAGGTTTTTAAAGAAAATAATAAACTGATGCTATTATGTTGTAACATGCCTTGTCTGTATTTACAGATAAAATAGTTTTATAAAATGTGTCTTCCGTTACAAAACAGGCTGTGTGGAATGAAGAACCCTACCTTGAGCCAAACAGGAAAACATGGGATAAGCAGTTTGACTTCAGTTGTCAACTGGTGTAAGCTTCTTTCTAATGTAGAAGAACACAGCCCAACAAGCATCTAGACAACTAGTGTAAAGTGTAGACTGACCTAAATAGTACACATATTTATGCGGTTCCGACCACAAAGTTGCTTCTTTTTTCATCAACAACTTTATGGTGATCGGAGGAGGTCTTTACTTTGTTTCTTACCTTGGAGTCTTTAACAATACGCTTGTATGTATTCGCCGCTATAGATAACTTGATGTTTAGGCCAGGAAGACTCGTTTTCCCCCCGGTCCACCGAGTGTGGTATGGCGCAGCGTCACATTCCTGGTCTCCACCCTTCCCTGTTCAGAATTAAGGCCAGAAACCAGTCCCGGCGAAACCTGTTAGAGCTCCGAGCTTCTTGCCTGTGTACAGGCAACAGCGCTCACCGCGAAGAGGAACTGCACGGTCCTTCTTCCAGTTTTTTTTCTTCTTTTAACTCCTCCCCATTTTTCCAGAGCGTCAACATTCAAACTGGCGATCAACAGACAAATCTAGCACTGAATCCATAAGCAGCCCCCCTCCCCCCCAAAAAATATACTAAAATAACATGCAAAGTCTCAGTCTGTTTTTCGTTGAAAAGCTCCTGGATGTGGTTTATTTTTTTAATGTGCTAATAAAAGAAAAGAAGAAAAGTGCACAATATCCCAGACTGCACTGCTTTCCTCTCTCTTTGCTAGCGGATCTTTGATGGGCTATGGAAACATATAACGCTTCCTTTCAGATACTTTCACTACAGTACTACCCTCCCCCTGCACACACACACACACACACCCTTTTTTGCTTTTATTTCTTTGTATGCTTATATGTTAAGACAAAAAGACATGCTGGTTGCTCTCATGTACATGTGGGTGGAGTAAGACAAGACATTTAGCCACACCCTGACCCAGAAAATTTGATTCGTTTTTTGATTCTCTAAACTCAATAATAAACCTTAGCAAACGTACCCCTTATATCTAATACTCCCATACGTTATTTTATTCATTTAAGATGACTTATTCAGGCATGTGTGTATTGTATTCCAAGCTTATTTACACACATGCTTGGGTCACAACATCTAACAGGTAAGGGAGGGGGATGAGGAAGGGTGCGGCCTTTAAAGGAATGTGCCAGCGCAAGTAAAGGGGTGACACACACACCACACCCAGTACTCACTTTATTCTCTGCTTACTCAGACAAACTTTTCTGTGTACACAAATTGTCAAATATTCACATATCGCACATCATAAAAATCATTATACTGAATATACTCCATCTGCAATGTATATACATATATATTCCTTTGAAATGTTTCAACACAGACCCAGGTGTTGTTTATAATGCTTTGTGGTTGTGACATGAACCAAGAGTGAAAAAAATGAGCCAAGACTTGACAGCCAGAAAATAAAAATTCCAGCCTCAGGACAAAACCTTTAATATGTATGAACACGAAGGGAAAAAGTGCAGTAGAAAGTAGTAGGGATGTTTTTGAAAGCAAATATACTTTAAAATTACATAAGTAACAAATTGGGGGGGGGTGTCTATTTTTGCACCGGACTGATTTGTGTAAGAGTTATTAGCAAGTTCCTAAGTAAAGAGAATTTTAGAGAATTTATTGCTGATTTTGATATGTATAATAAATTATATGCTTTAGTTTTGGACTTTGTACAGGCTGTCAATTGTATCCTCCCTGTCTCTTGTCTTAGACGCAGTTGTCCCACCCACACTCCTCTTCCTGTAATTGTACACCTGTGTATTATATGACGTGTGTGTGTGTGTGTGTGCGCGTGTCACTCTCTCTCTTGTACACGCTGGCAGACTATTTCAATCTGAATAAGCTTAGAAAGACTTTATTGACTTAGTTATTAATTTGGGTGTCTTTGGAACTATTGTGTAGATTTCGGTTAAATTCATCACTCTTGTTCACAAGACAGGTAAATCTGTCCCAATTCTTTGGGTTAAATTATTGTTCTTCACAAAAGCATGCAATCAAATATGTTAAATCATCATGACTTATAATCACAAATATGTCTCTTCCCATTCATTTATTAACTAGTTTATCCTAACAAGCATTAAATTATATTCATTATGTCTCAATAAAGACAATTCCAGAAATAATAATTTCCAGGTTCAGATATGCACTAAAACATGTGGCACATTTGGACAATTTAAAAAAAGAATTTCAACATAAAAGCCCTTCAGCTACTGAAAACACAACTAGTACTAAAAACTAAAACTGCATCTGTGCAAGGACTCCTTTTAAATCGAGTTAGAATTTTTGGATTTTTTTTTTCCATTTAAGTTCTACAAAAGTAACCGGCTGCATTAACCCCATAAAAATAATTACGAAAGTACAAATTGTCAGCCAGAAATAATTTGACAATAGAAAATTAACGCAGCCATTTTGCCTGGACCCAGTTTCAAAAAGATCTAATTATTCAGTAAATAATGTATTTACTTAGAATTCAAGTAATTTTCTTGATTATGTTTAAAGTAGGGGCGGCGCGGTCCAAAAACATGTACATTAGGTTGATTGGTGACCCTAATCTGCCACAGGAGTGTGTGTGTTTGTAGCCCTGCGATGGACTGGCAACCTTTCTCTTGTGCTGGGATAGGCTCCAGCAGACCAAAATGCTTTTAACTAGGTTTGATAGTGTTGCTGTGGGGATTTTTCCATTATCCCTAGAGAAAAAAAATGGAATTGGGTCATTTGATATATGAGCCTTAGTTTCAGTTAAAGAATAATGTAACGCTACAGCATACACAGAGATTTTAGACAGGTGTCTGCTTCCATGTTTGAGGCAACAGTTTAAGGAAAACACACTCAATGTGGGTGTCCAGATAAAGTTTCTATAATCCTTTGTACATTTTGTGTTGTATTTATAGTGGCGCAGTGGTTAGCACCGTCGCCTCCCAACAAGAAGGTCCTGGGTTCGAATCCCG
>JAOTQW010000022.1:5533061-5548184 GCA_026260075.1 Sisor rabdophorus
TGCGCTGTGATAGGCTCCAGCAGACCCCCGTGACCTCGGATTCGGGAATAAGCGGGTAAAGATACAGATCCGTTCCAAGGGGGGGGGGGGGGTGAGTCGCTATTGTATGTTAAAATGTAACCAGTAAAATGACAATAGTTTAAATAAATTATTTTTTTCTTTTGACATGCATTATACATGCACATTATCTCTATAAAATTATTACTATAAAATTATTAATAAAATTAACTAGATATTATTTGTTGGCTATAAAACTTGTACTATCAGTGAAATAATTATAAAACTAATCTCTAAATTGACAATCATAAAGAGGATGTCAAGCCTACAATACTAAATGAGTTGGAGGCATGAATTTTGGTGGTTCTTACCTTTCTTATCTTCTTTCAGACTATGCGTTCCATCTCTAGCCATTTTAGAAAGCTAATTGACACCTACCTTGAAATTTTAAAGAATTTTCTTTTTGTAATAAAGTAAATGTACAATTTATTCCAATAAATTTGCATCAGAAATATAAACTTTATTGCCAACTTTTAATGCCTAGTTACTTTTTGAAAAGTATTAACATCTTGCTGTGCAGAAAAAACACATTAGCACTTTGGAAATTAATTAGCACATGAGTGGGTTTTACTGTCATGGAATATATTTATACTTAATAAAGAATACTAAAATATATATATACTGTTCATTTAGGGAGTACGGACACCCATTCTGCAGCTATCTGCTATGCAAGAGGGAGATTACACCTTCCAGCTTACTGTCACTGATTCATCTGGACAGCAGAATACAGCACAAGTCACAGTCATTGTGCAGCCAGGTGAGTGTCTTATAACATGCTCACTACCATGTAGCACTGCTGAGAACCATAACCCAGCCACACACTGTGTTTCTGCCTAAGCATAAAGCTGTGCATTTCTTGTCCTTAGAAAATAACAAGCCACCAGTAGCAGATGCAGGGCCAGACAAGGAACTGACTCTTCCTGTGGATCACACCACCCTTGATGGCAGCAAGAGCAATGATGACCAGGAAATTGTCAAGTACCAATGGGAAAAAATCGAGTCAGTATGGCATATATTTTTTTGTTTTATGTATACAAAAATCATAATGTGTGATAAAACAGTAAGTGTTGGAGTGCTTATGTCTGCGACTTTATTACATATCTTTTTGATGATGCAGAGGTCCAGAAAGTGTAAAGATAGAGAATGCAGACAGCCCAGTTGCCACAGTAACAGGACTTCAGGTGGGAACATACACTTTCAAGCTGACTGTGACAGATGAACGGGATCTGCAAAGTTCAGACACGCTTACTGTGGTTGCTCGTGAGGGTATGTGGCACGGATCATCAAGTACATCTTAACACATCATATCTCTACACTTCTGAATGTTATACTACATTTACCATATCTTCCTGGCATTAGAGTTTGACCAGCCACCAGTGGCCAAAGTGCAGTCAAGCCCCCCCATCACTCTACCTCTCCGAACAGCTTTCCTAGATGGCTCCCGGTCCACCGATGATAAAGGGGTGAATAGCTACCTTTGGAAGCGAGATGACAGCAGTCCTGCGGCAGGGGTGAGCTCTAGTTTTAGTAAGCGCAAATTAGCAATTAGTCATCGATTACAATTGACAATTATTATACAAGTGACACTTATTTTAATTCTTGAAAAAAAGGTAGAAAAAGCTAGTTATTTCTCTCTACCAATGTTAGTTACCAACTAGAATTTATTGGTAATTTTTTTTATAATTTTGTATTATTATTATTGGTATAATTTACATTGTGTTTGTCACGTTCTGAACGAATTCTAGTTTCTGTAATTGTTGAATAGAAACCTTACATTACATTTCAGGGGTAAAGCTATTTCTGTTTTTATCCTTATTTTGGAAGGATGTCCTGAATAATTCTGACCACCAGGCAGTGCTGTTTCTTGGCAACTTGGTGGCAGGAAAGTACAGCTTTACTCTGACTGTAACAGACACTAAGGGCCAAAGCAGCAGCAACACAGGCGTGGTGGAGGTGCACCCAGGTTTGTTTGTTACTTTTGAAGGCCAAAACGTTTGCACTTATAATTATTCTCTCACTTGCATATATTTATTGTATGTCAAGTTATTACCTTTAAGCACATGTGAAATAAATTGGAAAGCAGAACGTCGTGAGCATTGCACCTTACAGGCAAGGCGATGTCTTTAACCATGAGATACAAAGGCAAACATCCAGCTACAGCAAGAAGGCTTTGACCTGAACGCATAGACAGGAATGCCGGTGGTTTGGCCACGTGACGTAGCATTTCTTTTACTTAGGGAACCAAAATTGCATATGTAACCTTAGAGATGTGTTGCAGCACTATGGGAACAAGTTGCCCATTTAATCATCGGCTGCTTTATCTGGCCTGGGCATGATTGTTTTTGGTCAAACACAGCTGACCCCAAGCCTTTGTGGTTATTCCTATGGAAATATCATCTGCCTTTACTGGTATACGATGCATCCATGTGTACCCTTATCGCGGGTTGGGAGGATGAAGGACCTGTAAGCACCAGCCTCTGCAAAGTGCACTCTGTTGGGAAATCCCCTGCAATATCTCACAGCTACACCCAAAGACCTCACCCTACCTGAGCCTTAGCTTGCAGATTGTCTCCCCATGCTTTATCACAGACTTTGCCTTGCATTTTGATTGCAATACAGCTTAAGTTTCTAAAGGAGAACATACTTTTGTGCTGAAACTTGTTTATTGAAAGGGTTTATTAATTATTAAAATGAGAAGTTGTAATTAATAGTTGTAATTACTATAAATATTATGCTTTAAAATGGTTAAAACATTTTTTTTTAAAGATTGGAATTTTTTTGTTCTTTTGCTATGAATGTTGACAGATGTGTGGGAGCGAGACCAAGTAGAGCTGGTGCTGGAGGTTGCTGTATCTCAGGTGTCTCACAGACAAAAAGACATGTTGTTAAGACAGGTAGCAGTTCTTCTGGGCGTACTAGACAGTGACATAATTGTTCGGGAGATCAGTGCCTACAATGAGCACAGGTAAGTTTAGATCCTGACTGAACAGAAAAAAACTGTAATGTTATTTGACCCAGCCTAATATACCTTGCACATCTTTGTATGCCAGGACCTTAATAATATTTTTAACTGAACGAATTTTTCAAAATGTCTTAAATTTAAATTTGTATTTATGGGACATTAATTTTAACCTCAAAGATTTATATAAATTGAACAAACAATTAGTATGTGCTACTGTCAGTGTTGTGTTTGTATGTTTGTCACCTTTGTTAGCACTCGTTTAGTATTCCTGGTGTCTGGTGGACCTGGGCGTACACCTTTGTTAGGTCACAGTGTTGCTACTGGACTTCGTAATAAACTACGCAAGCAAAAAAATGACTTCCTTATCTTTAAGGCTCAGCGTGTGGACACAGTCGGTTAGTTAAAGTGATACATTTTTGATGTTTCATTTAATAATATTTAATGGAAAATTGGAAAACGTGTACATAATTGTCTTTGTGGATCATGTGTTCAGTTTGCCAGCTTAACTGTTCCAGCCATGGAGAGTGTGACTCATTCACCCGACGCTGTGTTTGCCACCCATTCTGGATGGAAAACTTAATCAGAACTGAGCTAGGGGATGGAGAGAGCAACTGTGGTGAGCAACACATGCTGAAACCCGATACAGATCATAATTAATATTCGTCGTACATTGAATTGGGATGACTTCTGGAATTTTTTTTAGAATGGAGTGTGTTGTATGTGACGATAGCATCATTCATGATATTGGTTGCTGTTGCAACTGTTGTATGGGGCTTCGTCTGCTGCTGTAACAGGTAATGCACAGGATCACAATATAAAAGGAGAAACAAATAGTTTGAAAGCATGTTGGTCATGTTCTTTTTCGGACTATGGAACTTTCTGGTCTATTGAGAAGCATTTATTCTTAATTAAAACTGTAGTTATATTACAGGATAGACTTACTAATAATATTAGATTTTTTTATTATATATAGTTACATTAGGGATGCCACAACACGTATAAAACAAAGACTGATTCTGTTTGTGATGTCACTGACAACTTTCTGTCCACAAATACTCTAGCAGTAGCAACAGAATGTCAAACTCAGTGGTATTGAGTACCTGAAAATTAATATAGCTACTCGTACTTCGCCAATAAAAGAAATGGTATTGGTGAATCCTTAGAGACCATATACAGTTTGTACTGTATTTAGTCTTTAGGCATCTATGTCTGTCTGTGTGCACAATCTAAGCAGACGCAAAGGAAAAGTCAGACGAAAAAGTCGTTACAAAATCCTTGAGGGAGAAGATCAAGACAGCATAGAGCTCCACCCACAAAGGGCAGGTAAAGCTTCTACAGTTATAACTAAAATTACACCTATTTGAATATAATTATGATAATCAAATGCTCATTTTTTCTCCGTTAGCCCGGTTAAGACCTGTACCTGCACCATCTTCATCTGCTCTTATGCACTCAGATTCAGACCTGGACAGTGATGATGGACAAGCAGGCATTCCTTGGACTGACAGAGAGCGTGGTCATCTTTTGCGCCCTCAAAATGGCTCTTTGCGCAACGGTCAAGGGCCCAACAAAACCAAAAAACAGAGAGAGGAATTTCTTTAGTGACTGAAATTTTCTCCTATGGACCTTGAAAGTCACTTGAAAGTCTCTTAGCTGGATGTAAGAAAAACAGGACTGAATGTAGCCTTTCTGAATCTCTGCCTAATCTGAGCCAAAAGACAGGGTGATTCTGCAACCCGAACTTCTTTGCTGCTGTCTCTCCTCTATTTTTTTTATATAAATGCATAGATCCATTTTCCCCATTAACATATTAAAGAGGGTGCTGCCATGAGGTAAAGTATGTAAATGAAAAAGGCTGCTTAAAAGAATCGGAACTTAAGCAAGGACACTCATTCCCATTTTGAGACCCTCTGACAGTCTTACCATCAGGCTTTGATACACCACTAACCTAATCCCCTAAACACTGCCTTGAACATTCTTGTACCGGACAGTTTTCCTACAAACAATAGTGCAGACAGAGCTTGTCCTCAACACTGCACCTATTTTTGCCAAGTTATGTGACTGCATGTGTGATTGTGTGATAGAAGATTTATTTTACTAAAAAATACTGCATGTATTATGTTAGATTGTCTGATCTTTTTAGCATTGTGTCTATCCGTCACTAAAATCACCAGCAAAAAAACATGAAGTCTGCAATCTGCTAAAGTTTGTCATAATTATGAGAGCATCATTTTTTCAAGGTTATGTTGATCGTATTAATTATAAAAAGAGATACACTGGATGTGTAAAACTGGATCTCGCCTTCAGCTTTGCATCTACACTCGTGCAAAACAGGAGAAAAGGCAGCAGAGCTTGGCACCCACCTTAAGATCTAAACCATTTAATAATATAATCCAATAGTACATCTTGTCTGGTTTTTATTTTCTTTTATTATACACAGTCTACATGTTACACTGTTTTTAATGGTATTTTTTTCGGAAAATGTTTATGCTCACTGACCAGATTAAGAATGTCTTTGATGAAGCTTATGTGTTGTGTTAATTGTTTTTTATATATTCAGCCCATTTGGTTTTTTTTTATTTGCACCTAGTAATGACCTATATATATATTAACTGGACTACTTGAATTCAATGTCCATATGGTAAACACTGACCGAACTGTGATATTTCATCCATGTACACTGATACTATCCATGCTGTTTTAACAAATATATAAAAGGGTAATTTTAGGCCCCACTGAGGCCAGGGGAAAGAAAACAAAGATTTACTTAATAACTTTAATGAAAATTTATTGAAGGATTTTTTAGGTCATGTAACTTAATTGAATAAAACTGAATTATTGAAATCACATAATTCTACACTTGATTTTTGTGGCCTGATGGTATCATATGTGTGTGAAAGGTTTTGTTGTAAAGTATTTTATTTAGAAAAGATTGTTAGATATTGAACCAAAACAAATATACAGAAGCCTCAGTCTAAATCTTTATCCCTAATCAAACATAGCATATCCACAAAGCAAAACAGTTACAATGTCACAGACCAAATAAGAGTCAGAATATTAAGACTAGTGGAGTTTTGAAGATCACTTAAGAATGGCCTCAAATAAAATTCTGTTAGGGTCCTAAAGGCTTGGACAGGCTCTAAATGCACAAATAATGATGCTGGTAACAATATGAATGAATGTATTTAATAAAATGTATGGGACTTTTAGATAATGTTATAGTAAGCTATAGTAACTTTTTTTAACTACAGAAAATGTAAGATGTCGATGTGCCTGAACAATAGTCTAAAACTGAGAAGCATATTTAAATACTGTAAACTGCATTTTTGCATACGGCAACGGGTGTCCAAACTCTGTCTATGCCTCAACATACATACATGTAAATATTAAGTACACATAGCAAGATCTTGATTACTTGTTTCAGATGTGTTTAATAAGGGTTAGGAGTCAAACTTTGCAGGCACGAGTTTAAACACCCCTGGGATAAGAGTAAGATGTTTGCAACTAAATGTTTACATACAACCATATAATACAGCCAAAAATGTGTGAACATCTAACCAGCACATCCAAAATAAGTAGCTGTTTTTTCTTTTCTAAATTGCTGTCTAGGATTTTCTTCACTGGAGCTAAGGAGCCCAGAGAATGCTTCAACATGTGGACACTTCCACTGTACAAAAAGCCTCTGAGATCCATAAAATGTGTGTATAATGCATAATTAAATTAGACTGTAATAAGGTGTAATAAAGTGTATAATTTTTGCATTTGCTGACTTAATGTCTTTTATGTCATGCTTTTTCAAAATCTTAATAAATGTTGAACCTGTACTACAGAGCATCAGGATACCAATAACTTATTTTAGGGTGGCAACTGCCACCTGTGTCAGCCACATGACCACACCCAAGCAGTAAAGACATCTTTTTTTCTTTTATCCATATATGTTTTATAACTATGCTATGCTTGGAAAGTCCAAAGTTGTATATTTAAAAGTAAGTGCAATCAATAAATTTTTTTTTATTACAATTATGTTTTAGTTAATTATGTTCCATAGACTCCCACTCAAATTTATACAAATAACTATCCATCCATTTTTGCTTTTAAAACGGAAATAATGTTTTCTTCTTTATCTTTCAGCAGCTGTGCTTTTGTGTGACATCTTCACTATTTTTCTTTCTTCCTGCTTGCCCATTTCTCCTTTCTTTACTTTATCGTTCCTCGCCTCTGCCCTTATAAGGATGTCAAACGGTGCGTTGTTGAGCCGGGGCGGAAATGGCGCGCAGGGGCTGATGGGAACTTTGTTACATTCAGGAAGACTAGAGACTCGGAACCGAGACCAAACACACCCACTGGATTAGACTGGGAAAAAGGTCTCTTGAAACGTATTAAAGTTCGTCGGAAAGCGCAGGTAAGGAAACAAATTCGAAATGTTTTAAAGTGTCATGCTTCTGTTATAACACATCCGTGGAGTGAGACTGACGGGTGGAAATGTGTTTATGACAAAGAGGCGCTGTGGCGTTTCTCGGCTCGGCGGTGAAATCACAGGCGATGACACGGCATGAAGAACTGCTGAATTCAGGCGGATTCTTCTGTTTGAGTCGCTCTGTTTTTCTCAGGATTAAATTAGAATGTTTTTATTTTTGTATACTGAATGTTGTATACATTAAAAATAATTATCTTGGGGGTTATATTTTTAATGTTTCTGCAGATTTTGCAGCTTCACAGATCCAGGAAATAGCAGCAGAGACTCAGACGTCATATTCGTTGCACTTAGTGTGTGTGTATATGTGTGTGTATATATATGTGTGTGTGTATATGTGTGTGTATATGTGTGTGTGTGTCAGTAATTTGCTGTTGGTCATTCTATAATATACTTTTTTTTAACACTGCAGTCAGTGTAGTGAATTAAACCCCTTCATGTTGATCTAAGAATGGATGTAACTTGGCCTACTTCCACCAAGACAGAACAGAAATGACCTGCTTTTTTTGGCCACTTGCAGCCTTATCCCTTCCTGTCCATATATGTTGATTTCTTCTCCACATTATAGCCCAGTCATTTACAATTTCAAGCCATATTTATCAACACTCCTTTAAATGTATTCCACAATTACATCTATCTGGCTTTAGGCATGTTAAACCGCTTATTTAAACCTGCAGAATGGCTACAGAACATCGGCTCTATGTATATCAGTGTATGTACCCCTGCCTCACTCCCTGTGTGTGCTGGGATAGGCTTCAGCAGACCACTTTGACCACAAGTTAGGGAATAAGTGGGTATAGAAGATAAATAAATGAATGAATGATGAATGTAAATATAATACTTAAAAAAGGACTAGGGCTTCTTGAGCGTATGTTCTAGCCCCCTATTTGATGTTCAAGTTGCCTGTGGATGAATATAATTCTCGAAGTGCTTACCATCCATCTTGGGGTGAAATAAGCTCTGACATAAAAACTGTCAGCAGTTTTTACTTATTTATTTTTTTAATTAAAACTTGTATGTTCTACAATTTTAAGATTTGTAACACAACTGTTGCCTGCATAAAGGTTTTCAACCTTTTGATTGTGCTTTTGGGGCAGGTGATGCTGCAGGAAAAAAGGAAACCTGCAAGTTTTCTGCTTTGACTTTCAAATTCCAGAATTTCCCTCTTCTTTTTTACTTTGTATGTATCTAATTTGTCAGCGATCACTCCCAGTCTCTTTTGGGAGTGAGCGCTGACTGATTAGATGTATACAAAGTTAGATTTCCTTTCTTGCCTTTGCAACAGGATAACAGGATTTATTATTGAAAGTATAATCTTGCTTGCTAACATAATTGCACACAAGATTTCTCTGGAGAATCTCACATGTTGATTGCACACCTGGGTTACATGGTTTTGTTTTTGTTTGTCTTTTTTGGGCAGGTCAGCCAGGTGCGCACAATGAGTCAATCTTTTAGCTTGGTGGATCAGATTTCTCTGTGCACTCAGATTTACATGTGTTTGCAGAGAATATAAAAAGACATGGAAAAGTATATGTAAACTTGTCTATGGCGTGCTGTACTCTGTTACATTCCTAAATTATTGCCCTTGCAAAAATAAAAAAATAATAGTTCTGCAGTAGTTGGTCTTTCCAATAGTGGGTATGCATTTTTTTTCCTGAGACAAGTTGTGGCAGGTCTTTCAGTTCTGACTGTAGTTTGTTTTCCTATGTGGGTTTTCCTTTTAGTTACTGCTTAGATAAGTCATTTCATGATCTCATTACTACTGTGTTTCTCTGATAGCGATGGCAGAGCTGGCAGGTCTGGTGCAAAGGCTGGAGGTTGCAGTCGGTCGCCTTGAAGCCATTTCCAGCACTGGAGGTGCAGGTGGTTCTGCAGCCAGTGGAGGTAGCGCAAATTAGATCCTTTTTTTAAATTATTATTTTAATATAACCAATCTAGAGCTAGTTGTTTTTGCTGCCTGTCAAGGTTATGTTTAGATCATAGATCAGAGAATTAAAATGACCTTCTATTTGCAGTGCTTTTTTCATGAGCTTACAGTCTCTCGCACTCTGTTCTCTGGCTGTAGCTGTGTCTGCATACGTTGAGGCTTTTGACAACCTGATCTCAGGCCCTTTTGCGGAATACTTTTCCCTGAGTCAGAAGATCGGCGGCGATGTTCAGAAGCATGTATGTAAAGCAGTGCTTGCAGATCAGCTCTCCAGCCATCATTTCATGGGTTTACAGCTGTCCCTTTTTCCATACAACTTTATTCTGTAAGGTGTGTTTTTATTTTTCTTTTACAGGCTGATATGATAAAGCAGGGATTCACCAGTCAGAGACAGCTTCTGGTAACCGCCTCCAGCTCTCAGAAGCCCTCTGATGTAAGTAAATAATAAACAATAGTAAGGATTGAGTTTCATTAAATAAACTTTAGATTTGGTTTATTTTTTTATTTATATACATATATTCCAAATTGACACGTGTCGTTTTAGGCCATTTTGACATCTCTGCTGGCTCCAGTGTCTAAAGTGATTCAGCAAGTGCAGTCGTTTCGGGAGCAGAACCGCTCGTCTCCACTCTTCAACCATCTTTCTGCTGTCAGTGAAAGTGTGCCTGCCCTTGGCTGGGTCGCCATGGTAAGTATTATCAGTATGTTGTGTGTGACTGGTCATTTAACAAAAGTGTTCATTTGTTTGCAACAATCAGTTCAATTCATTCATGCAAAGGAGAAAATTATCTTGTGGAGTGTAATGGAATGTTGTTTCTTTTTTTTGTCCTGTACAATAGCTTAGTGTTTTAGTCTAATAATGCGTTGTTTTATAGCAATATAAATAAAATTATATATTTTTTCTTGCTAAATGTTATTATTATTTTTTACATATTAAAAAACTGAATTATCTCAATGTTTTGTCAGGCCCCTAAGCCAGGCCCTTATGTCAAGGAAATGCAGGATGCTGCTATGTTTTACACAAACCGTGTGCTTAAGGATTACAAAGACAAGTAAGATTTTTGTGGCTTTTTTTTGTTACTATTTAGTTTTTTTGTAACATTTTGTGCCCTATTCTATAGGGAAAAAACTCATGTGGACTGGGTCAAGGCCTACTTGACAGTCTGGACTGAGCTGCAAGCATACATTAAGCAACATCACACTACTGGACTGGCCTGGAGCAAGAGTGTGGGTTGCTTTGTTTGGTTTTATATCTATTTCTGTTTTGGTTTTTAAGTTTACTTGTTACAATAATAGTATTTATCGGTTTGTGTCTACCACAGGGTCCAGTTGCCACAGCATCTGGAGCTTCTGCAGCTTCAACCGGTGGAGGTGCTCCCCCTCCTCCTCCAGGCCCTCCGCCTCCAGCTGCGGATCTTGAAAAGGCCGGAGGCGGAGATGCAGGCGCCGCTAGCCGCAATGCTCTCTTTGCTTCCCTCAACAAGGGATCTGACATTACTAAAGGTAAAATAAGTTCTCTTGCGGTGTGTTGTAAATGTTTATTTTGTAGCTAATTTGCTTCAAAGGTAAGCTCTAACCTGAAGGTCAATCTGTCTATGGGTTTAGGTACAATTGAGGTATATGATGAGTTTCTTTTTTTTTAAATTACCTATAGTGGTTCATTTGTAGTTGCCTTACAACTACAAGGTAATTTTTATACTGTATTTTTTATAATGTTACTTTAAACCACTATTTCATTTTGAATGTAGTATGTATCAGCATAGATTTTGATGATTTAGCTTTCACTAGAATATTGATGGAGCAGACAAGTTAGGTGTACACATACAGCGTGTTTGTTGATCAGCTATCAGCTATGAGAAGTAATTTTAGTGATGGTGCAAAAATAACCCCTTTTATTAAAAGGGTATTTATAGTTAATTCATGAGTTAGTTTGATGCGATTGAGTGCTCATAAATCACTAGGACCTGGTTATATAATATGCCTCTGTTTAATACACAATCAGGGCTAAAGCACGTGTCTGATGACCAGAAGACCCATAAGAATCCTCAACTGCGGACTCCGGCAGCCCCTATACATTCAGGACCCAAACCTTTTTCAGCTAGTCGTCCAACGGCAACAACTGCCCCGGCCCGCACTTTGCCTCCCGTGCTGGAGTTGGAAGGCAAAAAATGGAGAGTGGTGAGTAGGAGAAAATCCATTTTGTGCAAAAGTAACGTTGCTGTAATTATATGCATGCGTAACTGGTAACATAGCAGTAATATTTCCTCTGGAGTGAAAAGTGCCTTTCTTAAGATTCCACATGCCACTCACTTAAACAAACAACTTTGAAATTTCTTTGCAGACATGTTAGCTCAGAAAAATGTAAGCTAGTTAAATTCAAAGTCAAGTGACTTCAACAAGACTTTTTTTTTTACAGTGTACAGTACAGTGGCACCATGAAACAATCGCTACTTATTGAACTAAGGCTTTTAATTAAGATGTTAATTCTGTATCAAACTTGCACTGTTTACAGCATTCTGTCTAAAGCTGCATTAAGTCTCTGTTAAAATCGCTATACAAATAACATTTAATTGAATTCAAAACAGAAAAAGTAAGCAATTAGGCCTACTGGAGAATTTTATGTTTTAGCCAGCTTTGTTTCACTGGCGACTATGAGCGGAGTGCAGGTGTTTGCTTGGGCCATAAATGATTAAAAGAAACAGAATATTAAGCAAAATGTCAAACAGCACTGCTTTGCTTACATAGTCTATTCCCTTCTGCTTTAAATTTATTTATTATTTTTTAAATCTAATTAATAGGAGAACCACGAAGGTGCTCAGGGCCTTGTGATCAGTGAAACAGAGCTGAAACAAGTAGTTTATGCTTTCAAGTGTAACAACAGCACTCTGCAGATAAAGGGAAAGATCAACTCCATCACTTTAGGTATGAATGAACGAACCTCTAACCCCACTTTACGCAGATTTCAAGATTTAAATTTAAACTAAATGTTTTTAACGTTTCCTTTTTCTCCACAGACAACTGCAGAAAACTGGGCCTTGTTTTTGATGATGTGGTCGGTATTGTGGAGGTGATCAACTGCAAGGATGTTAAAGTTCAGGTTTGTATATGTATATATTCAATTTAATACAAAGGGAGAATACAATTAATTAGGGCTGTGAACTGAATATAAATTTATTGAAAAACAGTTTCTAACTATTCTGGACAAACATTTTATATACAAGTCTTGTAACAGCATTGTGTGACGTTTCTATGTTAACCCATCTGCTGTCCTTGTTGCATAATTTAAGTTTATTTTGTAAATGCAGGTTTTGGGCAAGGTTCCAACCATTTCCATCAATAAGACTGATGGCTGTCATGTGTACCTGAGTCAGGACTCACTTTCATGTGAGATCGTCAGTGCCAAGAGCTCAGAGATGAATGTGCTGGTGCCTGGCAAAGATGGAGACTATGTAAGTGTTGGAGAATTAATTGGGAAGTAAATGGAATGTCTAAAAGATAATAAATTAACTATATTTTTATACATTGTTATTTGCTTCCTCAGACTGAGATTCCTGTTCCTGAGCAATTTAAAACTGTATGGGATGGCAAAAAGCTGGTCACCACAGCTACAGAGATTGCAGGATAAAGAACCTCACGCTCTATGCCAATTTCCACTTAAACTGAACAAACAGCCAATTACAAATAAAACAGTTATTCACTTGCCCCTATTTAGGCCAATCAAAGACATGGATGAACTTTCCTTCAGCCAATCAGAAATGCCTATTTACTTTGTGCAACATAATCTTTCCATTCCATTTAAAGTTGAAGAGCATTTCAATTGTTGCCAACAATCAAGTTGCTTTGCTGTTTTTAAGCATTCCATAGAAAATAAAATGTGAACAGCCAAAATTATGCATATATATTATTTACATTTTTGACTGTCTAATCCTTTGGTCTGTTAGGTTTTGTTTTTTTTTCTTAAGAGGGGGGGGTCAGTTACATGATGAGCGGTAGTTGTTTGTCAGGTGACCTATTACTTTGTTCCATAAAAATATGCAAATTAATCTTCCTCAGTGATCGTGTTTATCTAGAATTAATAACAACCACTAATTGTGGCTTCAACCTAAACTAAATAAATTGGATAAAATGATGAATTGCTTATAGTGTATTTTGGAGTGTCATTTATTTATTTTTTTCTATTTTTTTTTTTTTTGGCCAAGCAAAATTAAGCATTCATTTATTCATCCTCTATACCTGGTAATACCCTAACTTAGCGTTACAGGGTTCTGCTGGAGCCTATCCCAGCACACATAGGGCGAGAGGTAGGGGTACACCCTGGACAGGTTGCCAGTCCATCGCGGGGCCACACATAGACGAATGACCACACATACTTACTCCTATGGGCAATTTACCTAATGTACCTAATGTTTTTGTACCCTGGGGGTAAACCAGGAGTCCCCGGAGTAACATAAACATGCCAACTCTGCACAGAAAAACCCTTTGCCTGGGAATTGAACCTTGCTGTGAGGTGAAGTAAAAGAGTAACAAATATTTTTTTTCCACCAATATATAATTGTTACAACAATGAGGTGCCATTCCATCATATATATATATATCTAAAAATAAAAGGTTTGTAAGAAGGCCTTGAATTAGATGTGTGCAGCTGCAGAATTTTTGTTACCCGAGATGTCCTCATCAAACTAGCAGTTATTTCATGAGTTTCAGTATAAACAAATTAAGCTCGATCATCCAATGTTTTCTACTCTAAAAAGCTTTTTTCCTCATAGCACTAAAGGATATATTTAATTTCTTTTTAATTTATTTTTCTCTTTTTGTTCATCAATTGCTCATTTATTACTATTAGAGTAAAATAACATAGTTGCAATAAATATCTCTTTGTTTATTTGTGATTTCAGCATGCTTCAATGATGGCTTTAAATCTTTTAATAGACCTGTAAAAAGGGCCCTTTGAG
Source organism: Sisor rabdophorus (assembly GCA_026260075.1). Taxonomy (NCBI): domain Eukaryota; kingdom Metazoa; phylum Chordata; class Actinopteri; order Siluriformes; family Sisoridae; genus Sisor; species Sisor rabdophorus. Next base: position 5,547,434 of record JAOTQW010000022.1, read on the forward strand.
TGAAACAGTTTCTAATAATGAACGTGTATGTGGTTACCAAAACTTGTGTAATCGGTGGTAAACAAACAAGTTCAAAAAAATCCCCTTTTTTCCAGGAGAACTGAAATGAATACTTAATGGGTATCATTACACATGTGAGAGCAAATTCTAACCACAAATGAAGAACACACCCATTTTACTACCTTTACATGTTACAATGCTATCAGCATTGTTTAACTTTTTCAAAATGTTTTACACAACTACCTAACCAATATATATATAATTTTTTTTTGCTCACTGTTTCTGTAAATTGCCTGCAAAGTGGTGTACAACCTTAATTTACAACCTTAATTCTAATATTTGTTTTAGATCATTAAATTGTATTAATTTATTCCTATCAGTTTATTCCCTTCATTTTGTAGTTTCTTTTGCTGTACTGCTTTCAGCACATGTGGATATTAGATTTTCAGATCAGATTTTAGATTCACATGTGCCATGTTAATGTAATCTGCCCAAAGCCGTCAGAATCAGTAGTGCTGCCCATGTAACCAAGTATATTAGTAGTAGCAGATTACCAATTGGTTAATATTATTAAACGTACAAACATACTCCTAACGTACAAAGCGTTAAATGGTCTCGCACCACAGTATTTAAGCGAGTTACTGGTCTCTTACGCTCCGGCCCGCCTTCTACGATCAAAGGACACGGGATGTCTGTTAGTACCACGCATTAATAAAATTACAGCAGGAGGCAGAGCCTTTTCATACAAAGC